>JASVEL010011192.1:0-39966 GCA_032618575.1 Nicotiana noctiflora
GAATTGAAACAACGAATAAAACAAACACACATATTCACCAAATCGAACTAAATTGACCAAAGAAGAAACGAATACCTCGTAAGAAAACTGCCGACCAAACTTCGAACCAAAATTCGGAATTATTGAAGCCAAACGGGCTTTAATCGAGATGTTCTCAATTGAGAACACCTAGACTAAAGTCCCTTGGACTTCAATTGTGGCTAAGCCGGCTCGAATTGGGTTTCTTCAAAATTAGGGTTCTTGGGCTCGGATTTTGGGGCTTTTGCATTTTTGGTTAGATTCGAAGCAAACCAATGTCATTGGGAGTGTGGGGGAGGTGTGAGGAGACTGTGGTGTGAATTTGGGGTGATTTGGCATAGATTCGAGTTTGACTCGAATCTTCAAATGAAGATCCGAGGAGCTCCGGCATGATTCGAGGTTAGTGGAGGCTGGGTTCGTGATGGGGGAGGTGAGGGGAAGGGTTTGGCATTGGTTTGGTGGCGATTGGCCTACCGGAACCGCCGTGAGGCGACTTCCGGCAGGCGGAATACGGCGGAGGAGGGCGGCGTTACACTAGGCTTTGAGAGCTTCTGAGGGACGAAGCAGGGGGGGTCTGAAAGGGGGGCGGGGTATGGAATGAGGAATATATACCAGAGATGAGATTGAATCCTGATCGTTGGATCATTTACGATCAACGATCAGGATCCCCTCACTTAAACCAAACGACGTCGTTTGGTTAAATCATAACCTGAGTGTATGTTGAAATTAAAGGATTAATCTGGGCCGTTGGATTATAAGATCCAACGGTCCAGATTGAGCGTTACACAGGCTGGACGGGTATGTTTGGAATTAAAGGATTAATCTGGGCCGTTGGATGATAAAATCCAATGGTCCAGATCGAATGCCCCAGTGACAGATGCTGGACGGATTGGGCTTCGTTTGGGCCTGGTGTTCCTGGACTAAACTATGGCCCAATTTGATCTCATTACTACACACATATATATGTACATGTATACATATATATATATATGCATACAATTATCCCACACAATTATATATCACCTAAAAAATGTAAATCACATGACTTCGATATCAGACACTAAAAATGCAAAACTTAGCATATATTTTTTGTATTTTTTTTTAATTTAAATAAATAAACGTGCACATAAAAGGTAAAATAACACAAAATTCACAAAAATCATACCCGACACCAAACTATTTTTATTTTTGAATTTTCTGGGAGTACTTCTCAAGTAAGGCAAAAATCACGTGCTCACACCCTCGACATGACCGAGATAGGCTAGAGGTTTGGCTCCGAGGTACCTATTGGCCAGCTTTCTTCCCGGGAAATGTCCTCTTACTAGTTCGATTACTGCTTTGGTTAACTCGATCTCTACCCTTTTACTTTAAATTTTAGCACTACCACCCTCATAAACTAGCTCAGGAATAGATCACGTATTTTTAGAATCTCATTTACAAATTTAATTGTTATTACTATTTTCACAGTAAATACATACATATGGAATATTACTAGTATGTAAAGCTAAATGTTCTCTTTCAAAATAGAATGCCAAAAGGAACAACCATGGAAACAACAATTAACAATCAATGATATCTAAAGGCCAAGTTAAATCATAATAGTTTTCAAAATACAAAGATAATACTGTGAAAATAATAATAAAAATATGAGGATAATATTATTTTTGGTTGGGAGATCTGTAGTACCGATATACCAATGTGAATTTAGAACAGAGTCTGATCATGGCCCAATCGACTAGGCTATCTAATTCGAAGGCATCAACTACAATCTCTACGCAAAGCAGCCCTGTCGCTTCACCCCAATGTATGCTGGTGGAGGATTAATCACAATATCACAATCTCTCTACAGGTGTACCACCGTGAATTTAGCATGGAGTCTGATCACGATCCGGTTGACTAGGTCGTCTCATCAGGAGACATCAACCATAATCACAATCGTTATCTCAATCATAATCTCAAGGACAATCACCACAATGTGCGGCATGGCATACGATCACGACCCGACCGGCTAGGCCGTCTTACCACTATGCCGTGTGAATTGACATCAACCTCTTCACTAGAAATCATCTCATCCCAATTAAGAGGAATATTCTCATCACATCAATCTCATTTCAAATAAGGGGAATAAGCACAATATACTTCTATACCGATACATATAGTTTCGGGGTTAGGTTATTTCCACCGATCTTTCCTCGGTGACTAATGATACTCCTAAAAATATTTACATTTTCATATTAGGAAACAATATTATAAATGCATTCATCTCATAACCTTTCGTACTATATATAGCCTCGGTACTTAACCACTTACAATATTATTATTTCATTTTCCCTCTTGGCCATACATATAATTCTTATTTCATCATAAATATCGACATATAGAATATCCGTAAATCAACACTTTAGGTTCATTAGTAATGAAAACTTTAAGCATAATAGATTTCTTTCCAAGAAATTAAGTGAAATGATTGACAATCGAATCGCAAGTTAAAATTATAAACAAGTATTTATTCTTGAAATATCCCCCCCCCCCCCAACCCCAAAAGTAGCAATACACAATTTCAACTTATGAATATGTAAGAACTCAAAACACATTGGAAATACTTACAAATCCTAGCATTAGTTAAAACATCCACATTTGGGCATGACTTAAGTATACAAACTTTTAGGCAAATCTATTTTTGAAGTCGTTTTTAAACAGTTGAATCAATACTTATTACATAACCTTTTTCACATCATTCATTTTATTTCATCGACACCATTGGCCATAAGTATTACTTTCATTCTTGGAACGTTGTCCACGCTTTATATCTTCAATCCACTTCTTTCACTTTCAAGCATCTTTATAGATTATCAACAATAAGGCATTTCAATTCAAGACTTTAGGTACACATATGATCATTTAAGAGTCTTAAGCATATCTAGTTTTTCTCGTACAATTTGGCATCACAACTTTCATTTCAAACACAACTCAAAGCATAAAACATTTAATTCATATATAATTCTTGAACACATTCTCGAAGAATAATATAATGAGATGGAATTATACATATATATTTTTAAAATATTACTACAAATATAAATTCTTAATAACTGAAATTGCTAATGTGCATTGTATTGATCCAAATCGTATGTTAATAACTACTACGTGGAAGGTCATTAATGATGTTGTTAAATCTTTACATAAATTTTATACAGCTACTGTTGAGTTTTCTGGAGCATATTACCCTACTGTTACTATGGCTTTAGTACATATAGATGAAATATTTTTTCTACTCTTTGACTTTAAGAAGAAAGAAAAATATAAGGATGTCGTTGAAAAATGCAAGCAAAATACAAAAATTATTTCTTTCCAATTCCTCCGATTTACTTAATTGGTGTTGTTTTAAATCCTTCTATTAAGATGTCTGATTGTCACCAATTTATGAATGCTTTATATACTTACATAGAGATTGGACCAACTAAAACGCCAGATTTATATGCTTGTATGAATAAGCTAAATGAATCTTTACAACAATTATATATTTATTATGCAAATGTAATTGATGATGTTGCTCTTGATGTAGGCAATGTTAATCCCACTATGCATTGTACCACTTCTGCTATTGTGAATGATGAAAAATGGCCTTGATAGTTTTAATATTTTTTCTACATTTTCTAAAACTCCAACCAGTAGCAGGAACACTAATGAACTTCAATTCTACTTGCAGAAGCAAAAAGAGCCTTGCACAAAGGAATTTTCACCCTTGGGATGGTGGCATGATAATGGAAAGTAATTTTCTGTTATTTTCGTTATGGCTCGGGACATGCTGAATGTGCCAATTTCAACAGTTGCATCAGCGAGTGCATTTAGCCAAGCAAGACAACAATTTGGAGATACCCGTCACTCATTGGGAAGCAATGCTTTGAAAGTTTTAGTATGTTTCAGAGATTGGATTAGATTGGAACAAAGAAATCAAGGACGTGAAGATGTTGATAGCCTAGAAGATAAGGAACTTGGAGATATATTAACACATGGTAACCCATCCGAGTTTAACACTCCAGAAAAAGGTCATTCAATTCATATTGATTATGAAGAACTTACTAAGGCAATGAAAAACTTTTGAATTTACTCTTTTTTGGTTACTTTACTTGTTAAATGTAAACCTTTCAATTTGTAAGTTTGAATTTTGAAATAAATGTCGCACCTACAATTTAAAAGTAGAATTTTTCCCATCTTCAAAGTACTCTTTATATTTTTATTTTATATTAATATAACTTACAATAGTTATACGAAATACAAAAAAAATAACACTAACCCGGCCCGGTCCGGCCCCATGACCCCGTAACCATTATGGTTCAATTATTACCCGGATGAATCCGAACCCGTTAAATCTGGTATGCCCCAACCCGTAACCGGCCCGGTCCATACCCATACGGGTGTGAGCACGTCATTTTTGTCATGCTTAAATTACACCTATAAATTCCTTAGAATTAGGATTTTTCTTTATTATTTGAATGAATTGCATTATTTTGTGTCTTGTTTGTATTTTCGTGTGTATTTTAGCTGTCATAATTCATTAAAAAGGTACAAAAATAGTACATTTACATTTAAAATTTGATTTTATAGCAAAAATAGTCCTTTTACAATTTTAAATTTTATATTTTTTATATGTTTTTGGTTTAGTTTCCTTTTGAATTAGGAATTAGTTAAGGTTGAAAATTAATTAGTATAATCTTAGATTTAATTTGGTTCTTTTATTTTATGTAATAAAATTAGAAAAGCAAAATACAAAAAATTAAATTAAAATTAAAAAAAAAAAGAGAAAAGAAAAAGATTTGAATAAAGAGAAGGCATCAGGCCCTTGATTTTGGGCTCTTGTCCAAACTCGTCCCTTACCCAGGCCCAAGACCCCCAATACTCGTTTTCCCAGCCCAGTCCGAATGAAACGACGCCGTTTGGTGTCGTTTGATCTGGGCCATCAATCTCCCCTCATCCAACGGCCCCAATTGATCTTCCTATTTACTTAGAACTATCTGAAAATTCCCTCAAACCCTAAAACATAATCCTCCTTCCTCGTATTTCTCCTAACCTTGTAACACCACCGCTGCCCGCCGTCACCCCACCATATCTCCGTCGTGCCTCCGTCGTTCGCCGCCGGAAGCGGCGATGCTCCAAACGAACCCCAAACTTCACCATTAATTCTTCTCCTCCTCCTCTTTCCAACCCCCAAAACCATTTCCTCCAATTCCTAGCTGATTTGCTCGAATACATCTAAAATCCGGCCAAAACCTTAGTTTATCCAAACGACCCAAAATTTTCACCACATAACCTCCTCGTCTCCCTCTTCACGAATCTATGGCCTGTTTCTCTCAATTACCACCGAATCCCTCAATTTTCAAATCAATAAATGGCCAGAAACCCTAATTCCATAATTTTGAGATTTTTTTTGATTTTGGGCTATAATAGCCCTTATGAAAACACATGATTAAAGGCAGTTATGATCCAAAATGTCAAAGAAGTCCATCAAACTCAAGGTATGCGCAAAGAAGCCGAAATCAGTGAGTTTTTCAACTCTTTTCTACCTTTTTTTAATGTTCTTGTTTGCTTTACTTTCAATTTAACTTGAATTCCAATATTTGGTTCATGATTAGCTTAATTTTGATTTTTTATTTTTGACTAACTAAATGTTAGTTTAATTCTGATGGATTCGAGTTGCAGTATAGTTAGATTTTTTGTTAGTTCTATTTTTTATTCAATTAAGTGTTTGGCAATTCTGATAAATAGTGTGTTATGTGTTATTTGGTTTAAACACGTGTATATTAGCTTTGCAATCTAATTTTGTTTCCTTTTTAGTTTCTAGTTTAATTTTGTTTCAAATTTATTTTGGGTGTTGTTTGATTTTTTGTGTGATTGAATTAATATTTCTGCTAGTTTATTTAGCCTAGTTTTAATTGTTTTTCAATTTAGTGTTCATTTTCAAATTAATTAGGCTTAGGGTTTGGATATAGCTGAATAAATCACTCCTAGATTAACCATAGTTAAATTTTAACTAAGGCAAATAGGGTTGGGTTTGGTTAGTAATTCTAGGGGCAATCAAGGATAGTTTAGGCATCCAAAAAGGGCTGGTTTGTTAAGAACCGGTAATTTTAGAACCCAAACAGGGCTGTAATTTTAGAACCCAAACAAGGGTAGTATAGGTATTCCATAGGTAGAAGAATACCCTAGGGCCTTCTAGAAGGGAGCCTTAGTATAAGTTTCTGCTTTCTTAATATAGTAACTTGGGCACCAAGCCATAAAATTAGGGTTTAATAACCAATTTCTGAAAATAAAAAGGGGGAAAATGGGTAATACTTCCAGAATATTCTGCCCCTTTCTTTGCCTATAAAAGGCAGCCCTAGTGCCTTGACTAACATGTTTAGAGGTCTGAAAATTCCAAAAAAAATTCCTTCCGGCTACAAATTCCCTTCCTCAAGTCTGAAAATTCAAATTTGAACCTCAACACTCAAGAGTCTCAAATCTGAAATCATATAGCTTTAGAAACCTTCACTTTAGATCTTAATTTCTGCCCAAATAATCCAAAAACAACAAAAAACTTTTAAAAATCCAAAACAAAATTGCTAAATTGAAAACCTTAAGATATTTTAGATTTTTACTTGTTGATTTAACTTTCTAGATCAATATCTAGTTGCTGATTTCTTCTAAGTGTTCCTGGGTTAAAATTCAAGTAGATTTGGGTCATTCAAGCTCATTTGGTTGTGTGTTGGTGTTGTACTTCCCTAAATTGATTCTGATTCGTTTCCTGGGTTGTTGAAGACATTTTTTAGCTGTTTGCTTGCTCATTTGACTGCTGCTGATCCTTTCATTTTGCCTCGTTGTAATTCTAGGTACATATCTTTTAAAGTCATCTCGATGAACCTTGAGTTGGAGTATAAATGCAAAGTATTCATCAGATGTTCATTTGTTGATATTTTGTTGCATGTGGTTAAATTGATGTTAGTTAGTTATTTGATCTTTATCACATGAATATTAAATGCATAGACTATATAATTAGGGATGTTTACGTCAATATTGGATTGTATTGGATTGTTGAAAATTGATTTGGATTGTCATTTGGGTTGTACTGTAGATTTGTCATTAGCTTAGCCTATTTCATTTTGGGTTACCAGTTTAGTCTGTGATTTTATACAACAGTATTCCAGATCCTCATTTAGGATTAATAATATGTTGACTCAAATTTAGAAAGTGTAGGTGTAGAAAAGGAATCTAACTCGGGCAGCATTTCCTGTTGTTCAGTCACTCTCATTTCAATATAATGTGACTACAATATTTGTGTAATGAAAAATAGCTACATTATACTCAGATTGTTATTTCCATGATGTTTCATGTTAATTAATGATTTAGGAAATGTTAAATTGTTGCCTCGTTTTTTAACTCTCCAAATGTAAGGATTACAGATGTTAACAACAAACCAGATTCGGATAATTGCTATTGTCATCTAGCGTTTTGTATGAATCTGGTCATATAGTTGGCATCATGTTTGGGCTCACGATGAGCCCACCTCCATCTATCATTAAACAAGCTTGGTCCTGGGGAATGCAATAATAGAGACAATTAAATTTCTGGGCCTATTCTCAGAGGCCCAACGCGGGCAGTCTCTCAGAAGGTTGGTGATTCATATAATCAGGCCAAAAAGGCTGAGTTATGCATAAAGATAAATCCGAACAAAAATACTATTCAAAATCCGAAAAATATTCCAGCATAATATTCAACTTCCAGTATAATATGTTGGACTTCCAGTATAATATGCTGGACGTGCAGCATAATATACTGGTCCAATATAATATGCTGGAAGTTCATATACATGTGCTCTGTGGGAACTTTTCGTATTGCAATAAACTAGTGACACTTTGCAAATGCTAGCTATCTTTTAGTGATCAGTCCAAAAGCTAGCTAGCCCCTGCTATTTTCGCCACTTTTAAGTTTTAACTATGAGAATTTTTCTATCTTGGGGTCATTGTCGGTGAACAAAAAAAAAAGGACGTTTGTAGAAGAGGTGTTGATAGTGATTGGCAATGGCTAAGGTCACCCATGAGGAAGAGATCTAGCTCCTTCGATTTTTCTATGTTAGGTGCATCAAAATAGTGATTTATCATTGCAAATTTATGTTTGCTGTTCTTTTTGAAATGCTTTCCTTTGTTTTATCTAAAATAAACTAATTGCATTTCCAAAAATTAAATAATTGCAACTGCTGGTTAGATTCCACATTTTTAGGAGGTAGACACTAGTTTTTGTTAGAGTTTTGCATGAAGGACTAGAGTGAAGATGGGGCAAAGGATCGCTCAAACACTAATTGTTGGTTAGCATATGTTATTTGTTTTTGGCTACAAGTTGAAATGAAAAACTATGGGCCAGCAAGTGATATATTTTTTAGTCGAACTGCCAATTATGTCAGAAGCACGTAGTTATACCTACTGTCACAGGTCTCTTACCATGTTTTTTGTCAATACTTGTTACTAGTAAAAGTTACTCGTAATTGACTACCCTGAGTATGCAAAACCATTTTTAACATCAGGATCATATCATAATTCCTATACATTGATGAGTTAAGATCATATTGGCTCTTTTCGGGCAAGTTGTGCTGACACCAGGAACATATTGGCTCTGCAATTTTATGACATCCTCAAAGGGAACTAGATATCTAGTTCATTTCCATGGAAGCTGCCACTTGATGAAATTATTTCTATTCCTATTTTTTCTCTTTTCAAGAACAATTTTAGGCTCATAACCTTAATTAGACCATAACATTAAGAAAAGGGTTCTGTAGAATGTGGCTTGCACATTGGAAAGAGAAGCTAACCTAGGATCCCAAGAATTCTTTGCGAGTCTAATATTGTTTCAATGATGATGACACATACTCTCAAAAATAATTTGCGTACTTGAGCAATCCTCTTAGATATACCACAGTAATGAATGATGTCAACACCAATGGGTATCATTTATCATTGAGGTTGTCATCATTCTCCAGAATTTTCTCATCTGCGGGCTCACTAGGTAAATTAGTAGCAGAAGGTATTTTTCCTGGGTAATTAGTAATCGAAGAATTTGATCCGATCACGCTGCGAAACATAAAGAACAATCAAATTAACTAGAATAAGGCTAACAAAAAAGGTCTGATAAACTGCATTGCTTACCTCCTGTCAAAAATCACCATAGACCGGAGTTCACAGTTAGCAAACCTGCATGTATATGCAAAAAAACATTTGAAATACTTGTTGAGTTTTTCTGTTCCATTGGATTGCTTCTGCTTGTCATCGAAGCATTGTAGAACGTTCTACCGATTTACAGAACTGTTAAACCATGTGCTACTTTTAGAAAAGTAGTCCCTCTTGCTATAAAATTTCTAGATTTATCTTTTCCTTTCTCGTCAAATACTTAGTATTGAGTACCAATAACAGCGTTTTATGAGATTCTAAAAACTGTAATCTCTTACATGCCATGATGCCAAGGAAAAGTGAAGGGACAATTCAGAAAAAATAACAGCCAGTCCGCTGGTGCTTAGTGAGGAAAGAAAGAAGGATAAGATTACCGTTTGCAAATTTCCTTCTTCACAAAAGGATGACAGTCTGTTCCAAATGCATTCATTGTATGAAACAAGAGTCCATTATGTGAGACTACAGCAATCTCCTTCTCTTTTCGTGTGAGCAACCTGCATCGATGGGAAAGTTTACAATGAGGAACAGAAAAACTGATAAACACACCTACTTTGCCCATGATTTGGGTAAAGGATTACTTGTAAATCAGTAAAAGGTTAGCATTCTGATCTCATTAACCCGATAACAATATCCAATCCCATATCTAGCTGCTGGTAGACCTGGCCCAACCAAATTGAAGTACAGAATATTAATAATCTTCATGGTAATAGTAAATTTTACCGTCTCCCTCTCCCTCTACCTCTCTCTCATATTTCATCTAATCGAAGCAACATGTCAGTGAGGATTCATAGAGAACCCAATTTGTTTGGGATTGAGGCGTAGCTGATTGGTGTGTGCAGTTATGTATATATTTGAGAGATCAGCTTCTGAATGATCAGAGGGGTTTCATGAGCGTCAGAAGCAAGAGCTGAGCTCTAAGATATGGCAGAAGTCTTTCCTGAAAGACAACATCATTTATTGCAATCATTGCCAACATTTGCAACCCGATTGTGCAGATCAAAGAGAACCATTCTAACCGACAAGAAAAGACCCCAAAAGTATAATTAATGGGGTCAAGTCAAATGGGTAGAAAATTTCAACTACAAGAATTTTTATATATGCCACTCGACTACTAGCTTTTTTGCTCTGATCTGATCTTATTCCAATCACCAAAAAAATAAAGAGAGGGAAACATCACCCTGGGAAGAACAGAGCAGTGAGAGGGAAACATCACCCTGGGAAGAACAGAGCAGTGAAGGAGGAGTCAAATGTTCGTTCTTCATTTATTTTTGGGATAATTACACTGTTAGTCTCGTGCGCTGGTGTCTGATACGGGTGCGGATCTAGATGTCAAATCCCTCATGATCAAAATTTTAAGATGTGAGAGTAGAGATGCAGGTACAATTACGGGTGCCGGGATTGCCTAAAATTATTTCAAATATCTAAAATAGAGTTATAAAAATATGTCTAGATTATAAGGGCATTATGTGAAAAACTTACAAGGTATTTTGATAAGGAGAAAATATTGATCAAGACCATAGGAGAATCTGAAGATAAAAGGAAAAGGTCTGACATAGAAATTTCTATATACAAGGTATTTCACTTTCTTCAATTTCACCCTACCTTTTATTTTGATTTCAAAAATCATTATCTCTGTCCATATTTCTCAGTCGATTTTTGTCGAAATACCAAAAATTAATTGCTCAAATCCGGTAGGGATCCACACCTACGTCATGTCAACATAGGTGCAACATCCAAAGTAAAGAGTCCGAGACTCTGAGCAACTTAGGTTATTGGTAAATTCTTATTTTGATCCTTGTGATATTTCGCCAAATATATTTAACCTTCATTTTATTTAAAATGTGTGTTTTTGGTCTCTTTATAGGAAAAAAGTTATACCTAGATTAGTTTTTACAGCTATGTTACCCTCAAATATGGAAAACAACAACATACCCAGTATAATCCCACAAGTGGAGTTTGTGGAGGATAGTGTGTACGCAAACCTTATCCCTACCCGGCGAGGTAGAGAGACTGTTTCCAATAGACTCTCAGCTCAAGAAAAGGTGATAAGAGAACAACAACAACAACAACAACAATGAAACCAATAACAGAGAATAGCATCAAACAATAGCAAACTGGAACATATGATATACATTTGGAACTGTTAGCAGTTGAGGACGAACTTCAGGCTTTCTATGAGTGGAAATCAAGGGAGCTACTAATACTACTAAAAAAGAACGAGAAACTCTCGACTACCTACCGGCCAACTACCCAAATCTTCGACCTCCACACCCTTCTATCCTGGATCATGTCCTCGGTGAGCTGAAGTAGCGTCATATCTTGCCTAATCACCTCTTCTCAATACTTCTTCGGCCTTCCTCTACCCCTTCTCAGACCTGCGACGGCCAACCTCCCACACCTCCTAATAGGGGCATCCGTACTCCTCTGCACGTGCCCGAACCATCTCAACCTCAACTCTCTCATCTTCTCCTCCACGAGAGCCACTCCCACTTTGTCCGGAATAACTTCGTTCCTAATCTTATCTCTCTTGGTATGCCCACACATCCATCTCATCATCTTCATTTCTGCTACTTTCTTGACAGGCCAACACTCAGCCCCATACAACATAGTAGGTCTAACCACCACTCTGTAAAACTTACCCTTGAGCCTTGGTGGCACATTTTTATCACACAAAACACGAGATGCGAGCCTCCATTTCATCCACCCTGCACCAATACGGTGGGAGACCTCATAATCAATCTCCCCGTTACCCTGGATTATGGACCTGAGATACTTGAAACTGCCCCTCCTCAGGATGACTTGGGTATCAAGCTTCACATCCACATCCATGTTATGTTTTCGAGATAAATATCTTTTCAATTCTCTAGGATGCTTGGCATATTATCTTCTCTCTCCCTCCCAACAGTCATCTTCTCCAACGGTCACCTCTAATCCCAGCGACATACACTCCTCCCCCCACCCCTCCACTCCGGCGACCCCCCCAGGTAAGGTCACCCTTCCCCCCCAACCCCCCCCCACTCTAGTGCCGGTAACCCCCACCCCCTCTCCCCCCCCCCGGTTAATCCACCACCTTCTTCCCAACTCCGGCGAGTTTGCCAGCAGCCCCCTCCCCCTTACTGCCTTCCTTCTTCCTCCTCTTCTCTCTCTTTCTCATTTCCTTCCTCCCCCTCCCTCTCCCATCCCCCTCACCCCTCTGCCCCGCCACCCCTATTCTCCCTCTCCCTCGTTTCCCCCACCTCCCACCCAACTTTCAGGCAGTCCCTCCCCCAAGTCAGGCAACACCCCCATCCCCCGCTTTTTCGTGTGGTTGGTTTTGTGTTTGTGCAGGTTCTCGGCAGGACGCAACAGAACTATCCGTCCCGGTAAATCCCAGGACAGGCGACAAGGCGACTTTACGGTGTTTGGGAGTAAAGAGCTAAGCAACACCGGCTGGGACGTGCAAGTAGAGGCAGCACTCAACCTCGGGCGCCTACCTTCAGGTTTTTCCAACGGGAGTTGGTACCTCCTGCCTCTCGCTTAACCTGTACACCTTTTTCGTGCTCTCGCTAGCATTTCTTGTGAGTTTATTCTGTTGCTATCTAGTTTGCATCTTTTTCGTATCTCCTTTAGGAGCGTGTGTGCGTTATTATTCCCCATAGTCGGTTGGAGGGATAGTGGCCGCGGCGGGGGATGTAAGTGCAAGGTCATGTCCTCGGGGGGTGGGGGCGGTGGCGGTGGCGGAGGTGAGTAGGGGGGCAGGGAGCAGTTCTGCGGGTAGGGTCGAAGGTAAGGGCGGGAAGAGGGTAGCGGACGCACATAGATTAAGGATCGGGTCGTGGAACATAGGCACTCTGACAGGTAAGTCCATTGAGTTGGCGAAGACTCTTCAGAAGAGGAGGGTCAACATAGCCTGTGTCCGGGAGACTAGGTGGAAAGGGACGAAGGCGTGGGATGTAGACGGGTTTAAGTTGTGGTACTCTGGGGTCGTGAGGGGTAAGAATGGAGTGGGCATCCTGGTGGATAAGGACCTTAGGGAGTCCGTGGTGGAGGTTAGGCGAGTGAACGATATGTTGATGCCTATTAAGTTGGCTATCGGGGGTTGCGTCCTCAACGTCATCAGCGCCTACTCACCGCATGCGGGCTTGGATGAGGAGGTCAAGAGGCGTTTTTGGGAGGACTTGGATGAGTTGGTGCGTAGTATTCCCCAATATGAGAAGTTGGTCACTGGAGGGGATTTTAATGGCCATATTGGGGCAAATGCTAGTGGTTATGGTGAGGTGCACGGCGGCTTTGGCCTTGGGGTTAGGAACGGAGGAGGCACTGCGCTGTTGGATTTCGCTAGGGCTTCCGAGCTTCTGATTGCTAACTCGACATTTCACAAGAGGGAGGAACATTTGGTCACCTTCAAAAGTTCGGCGGCGAGGACTCGGATCGATTACCTCCTTCGCAGAAGGAACGATAGAGGTCTGTGCAGGGACTGCAAGGTTATTCCAGGAGAATCCCTTTGTACCCTTCATAGACTCCTAGTGATGGATGTCGGACTCTGGGTGAAGAAGAAGCAGAGGGGTGCCCGGGGCCGACGGCGAACGAGATGGGGTGCCCTGACTAAAGAGAAAGCCCAGGAGCTGGAAAGGAGGTTAGTAGATGGTGGAGCTTGGAGAACTTCTGGGGTAGCAGACGCAATGTGGTTAGAGACGGCGAATCTGGTGAGGGAGGCAGCGCGGGATGTGCTTGGGGTAGCCAAAGGCTATCTAGGTAGACATCAAAGCGACTGGTGGTGGAACGATGTAGTGCGAGGAAAAGTAGAGGCGAAGAAAGCAGCTTTTGCGAAGTTGGCAGGGAGCACAAGCGAGGAAGAAAGGCGGGTGAACAGAGAGAACTATAAGTTGGCAAGGAAGGAAGCGAAACTGGCGGTCACGGAAGCTAAAAACGCGACTTTTGGTCGCATGTACGAGGAATTGGGGGAGAAAGGCGGGGACAAGAAGTTATTCCGGTTAGCCAAAGTAAGGGAAAGGAAGGCGCGAGACCTGGACCAAGTTAGGTGCATCAAGGATGAGGATGGTAGAGTCCTGATGGGGGAGTCTCAAGTCAAGCAGAGATGGCAGGCGTACTTCCGAGATCTTCTCAACGAGGAGGGGGACCAAAGCATAGAACTAGGGGAGCTAGGCCATTCAGAGCATCATAGAGACCTAGGGTACCAAAGGCGCATTAGGGTGGAAGAGGTCGTGGGGGCTTTGCGTAGGATGAGTAGAGGTCGAGCGACCGGGCCAGACGAAATCCCGGTGGAGTTCTGGAAATGCATGGGTAAGCCAGGAGTGGAGTGGCTCACCAGGTTGTTCAATGCGATCTTCGGGACCAAAAGGATGCCGGAAGAGTGGAGGTGGAGTACAGTGGTGCCCTTGTATAAGAACAAAGGGGATATCCAGTGTTGCAACAACTATAGGGGCATCAAATTAATAAGCCACACCATGAAGGTCTGGGAGCGGGTGACCGAGGCCAAGGTGAGGGAGTCGACATCTATTTTTATGAACCGGTTCGGTTTCATGTCGGGTCGGTCCACTACAGAAGCTATCCACCTTGTCAGGAGATTGGTGGAACAGTTTAGGGATATGAAGAAGGACCTGCACATGGTGGTTATCGACTTGGAGAAGGCGTATGACAAGGTCCCTAGGGAGGTGCTATAGAGGTGCCTGGAGGCAAAGAGCGTGCCGGAAGCTTACATCAGGGTAATCAAGGACATGTACGATGGAGCTAAGTCTAGGGTCAGGACAGTGGGTGGTGACTCAGACCATTTTCCGGTGGTTATAGGGCTCCATCAAGAATCTGCGCTTAGCCCTCTCTTGCTCGCATTGGTGATGGATGCTTTGACGCGGCATATTCAAGGGGATGTGCCTTGGTGTATGCTATTTGCTGATGACATAGTCCTGGTAGACGAGACGAGGGTCGGTGTTAACGGGAGGCTAGAGGAATGGAGACAGACTCTCGAGTCTAAGGGGTTTAAACTAAGCAGGTCTAAGACAGAATATCTGGAGTGCAAGTTTAGCGCTGAGCCGAGCGAAGTGGGAGGGAGCGTGATGATTGGATCTCAGGCCATAGCCAAGAGGGATAGTTTCAGATACCTTGGATCGGTGATTCAGGGGGACGGGGAGATTGACGGGGATGTCACCCACCGGATAGCGGCGGGGTGGTCGAAGTGGAGGCTTGCATCAGGAGTCTTGTGTGATAAGAAAGTGCCACAAAAACTCAAGGGGAAGTTTTATAGAGTTGTGGTTAGACCTGCCATGTTGTATGGGACGGAGTGTTGGCCGGTGAAGAAATCTTATGTTTAGAGGATGAAGGTTGCGAAGATGAGGATGTTTAGGTGGATGTGCGGGCTCACCAGGTTAGATAGGATTAGGAACGAAGTCATTGGGGAGAAGGTAGGAGTGGCACCAATGGATGAGAAGATGCGAGAGGCGAGGCTTCGATGGTTCGGGCATGTGCGGAGGAGAAGCCCCGATGCCCCGGTAAGGAGTTGCGAGCGGCTAGCGGTGGTCGGTGTGAGGCGAGGCAGGGGGAGGCCTAAGAGATACTGGGGAGAGGTAATTAGGCAGGACATGGCCAGGTTGCGGATTTCCGAGGACATGACCCTAGATAGGACAGCCTGGAGGTCCAGTATAAGGGTTGTAGGATAGGAGCTTCTAGAGCTTTCGTACTCTTTTCCCGGGGTGGGTGAGGTGCGGTAGGGCCACCCTTAGAGGATTAGTTTGCGTTCTCTTATGGTAGTCACTTCTGGTAGCTACTGTTTTAATATTATTGCATGCCGATTTATTTATGGTACATGTGTCTCTTATAGTTAGTTAATTATTTATGCGATGTATGCTGGTGTAACTAATGCTGTTTTTGTTTTTGTTTTTGTTTTCTTTCCTTTTCCCTGCGCCGAGGGTTGATTGGAAACAGCCTCTCTGCCCTCTTGGGTAGAGGTAAGGCCTGCCTACATATAACCCTCCCCAGACCCCACTTTGTGGGAATATACCGGGTTGTTGTTGTTGTTGTTGTTGTTGTCTCTAGGATAAGAGTAAAGTAAAAGAGTGCTATATCGAGGGATAGAATACAGTATTTCAAGTTTTTAACTTGTTCATCTCAGTGATGTTTCATAAATCTTAAGATGTCGCTATTTCAGATCTAAGTAATTGTTACATGCACTCAAATGTTATTGAAATTCTCAGTATATTCAAGAAAAACTCTTCTCCATATCCCTGACTTAGAATGCAAACTATATCTTCCATAATCAGGTGAGGAGCTACATAAGCTCCACATTATCATCATTCTCACGCTTCAGCATTAACAAAGATATTAGTCAGGAATATTGAGAAGTAGCAATATCTCTTCTGTGCCAGCACCTGGGCCTACTGCAATATTTATCCAACCACGCCGCTTCCCCCCCCCCCCTCCCCAAAAAAAAAAACTTAGAATGCAAACTATTCCACATTCCCCAACACTCTTAAAACATCACTACTAACCAAGAGACTCGTCAAAAAATAGCTAAACTAACAAATCAATCATGTTGCAGCCTGACCATACTGCACCATATAGCTCTATACTTATCCAATATTGTCAAAGGCACGCTTAAAGCGCGCTTAAGCCCTGAAGCGAGGCTCAAAACATGTTGAGCGCTTAACCTCGCTTTATCGACGTTTCAGCGTTGCATAAAGGTTCTAAGGCATGCTTTTCCTTGCCAATGAGTGTTTTCCTAAAAAGGCGACACTAAATAATTGATATTTCACTTCATCGTAATCTTTTTTCAATTTCTTTGTCCATATATTTATTTTTCATGCTTATAATTATTGTTCTTAGAATACATATACATACTTTTACTTTTTTTCCAGTTGCATCTTTTTCCATTAAAGCCCACCCTTTATTTGCGCTTAGCGCTTAAAGCCCCAACGGACCTTAGAGCTTTTTTGCGCTTTTCGCTTTTGATAACACTGTACTTATCTCTCTCCACCACCACCACCGCCACCAGACAAAACAAGAGCCCAAAACAAAAGAAACAGGGCCACCAGAACAAGGAATTATAAGGAAGAAAAAAAAAGTGTTGCAAGACGATTATTAGAAGGAAACCGTAAATACATAATGCTCCTACACTGCCTCAAGATTAAACGATAGATAGAGGTACTAGAACAATCAAACTTCGAAAATTACACAAGTGCCCAAAGCAAGCTTTGCCATCAATTTGGAAAAATAGAAGATAAGAATGGAAGTTTGATTAATCATAGTGGCTTAGGGGGAAATTAGGTTAATCTATTTCCTTGGATTTTGGAAGAAAAGAAGCAAACTCGTAGAGAAATTCACCGGTGACGCAGTTAGGGAACTGAAAATTTCAAAAATTTTGGCATTGTGATTTCTTTGACCCATTAGCATATGAAATTACAATACCTCAAGCTATGAAATTTTCACTGCAACGTCATCAAGCTATGAGTGAGTTTGATCTAAGAAGTATTAATGATGCCAATAATGAATCAAATGATATGATGATGATGATGAGTGGGAGACATAATGATTAGGCCAATGATTGTGGGGTAAATAATATGGAAATGATAATGAGTTAGTGCAATTTCATATGAAAAGATAATCTGCTATGGGTAAAAAAAAATGGAGTATTGATTTTTGTTCTTTTAAATTTAGGAAGAATAATGACTACCCTGATGATTAACTAATGATTGGTATCTAATGATGAGACAATGATTGATAGCTTGTAATGATAAGATATGAGATGGGGAATTTGAAAACGGGACCTCTTATTTCACATTGCCACAAATGTTACTAAGTACATCGAAATATAGGAATCATCAAGATGCCATGATTAAAGTAATGATGATGGCTTGGTGGTATGACTAAAGCCATTGTTTTGGCATTTTGATTCACTGCTAAAGTGCCTCATTTGGCAATTATTTGTGTACAGATTTTTACTTAATTGGACCGAGTGTTGACTTTGATTTTGACTTGTCCTAAAATTGTGGAAATTATTCATCTAGACTAATTAGGACTAATTATTTAGTATTTGGATAGAATGGTTGGTCTTCTAGACGTCGCAAGGCTGCGAAAGTGAGGTAAGAGAGACTTTAAGCTTTGGTGCTTGTTTTTCAAAGCCTACTTTTAAATTATATTTTGTCTACTTAGACCATGTGTTGGGACGAGCGTGTGCTTAGTGGAATCGGTAGTGTGTGATTCTGGCCGCGAATATACTATTTTATTTAAAATGCTGAAATAATTTAATGTTTAGTCTACCAGTGTGAGGCTACGCTAATAGGAGTTAGTCTTAGACTGCTAATGGTGAGTGTTGTGTTTTCACTACTCTTCCGTTATTTACTGGTTATTATTTCTACTTTCCATTTATTCACTATGTCTTGTGATGTCTTTATTATTTCCATAGTGTTTTATTGATGGTACTGATATATTTTCTCTTTTCATCTTTTCGTCTTCTTGAGCCGAGGGTCTATCGGAAACAGCTTCTCTATCCGTTGGGATAGAAGTAAGGTCTGCGTGCTCACTACCCTCCCCAAACCCACTTGTGGGACTATATTGGGTCGTTGTTGTTGTTGCTGCTGAAATAATTTAATGATTGATTGGTTGTGTGGCATGGCTTTGTGCCATCACATTGGAGTGTTCAATTAATTTCTTTGCTCCTGTAATATACTTGGGGCATTATGTATGCCATTGTGATAGATTTGGAGCATAGCATATGCTGTCGTAGACTCATTGGGGTGTTTGGTTAAATTCCTCCACCGTCGAATGTGACAAGTCTTTAGTGTAAAGTTGTACGAGAAGTGGTAGGCTCTTGTTAAATATTTTAATTATACTAGGCTGATATATTATAATGCATATGATTTTTGCACATATTATTTTGTCATTGTTGTATTTGTATTTCTAGCATCTGTTCAAGGAGTACTCGAAGGGGCAGGTCAAGGATCCTACAAGGTTATATTTACGTTAACTCACTATTTACATGCATCTCTATGCAGATACTGTTGCGGACAGCAGAGCTAGTGGTTGATGAATTCGTTAGGGTTGATTCTGTTGCTAAGGTGAGCAACCGCATTGTTCATGGAGGTCGTCTTTTCAGCTATATCTAGTTTATGCCAATTATTTCCTTTGCTTTGGGTTTGCATGCCCGCAAGTTAAAAACATATAACTTTATTAGATGCTCGACTACTTTTTTTTTCGTGCTTCTTAAATCGATGTTGACATGTATATAAGTCAGATGTTTGAAAAGGAAGCCCTCATAATATAAGCACTCTTTCAGTCAAGTAATGCCTTTAGAGTTTAGAGCCTATAGTCTTAGCGTGGGATTTGGGCTACAGTGTTATTACCTAAGTAATTGTTGATTTTCTATTAATAGATTATGGATTTGGTAGATAATTATTCAGCATTTAATTATTTATAATGTTTTTAGGCCTTCACTTATTTTCTCCCAGTGCTTGTATAAATGGTTAATTATATGGGATATAGTTCGCTTGGCGTGGAGTGTTGTGTGCCAATCACGTCTAGGGACAGTTTGGGACATGACATGAGCCTCGGCTTGTCGTGCCTAGGTTGGACAACCATTTTCTTGAGTGAAGCAACAACCGCTTTTTTCAACAAAGGGCTCGTAAGATGTAGCTAATTAATAAGATGTAGGTTTAGCTGGCCTACTAGTCAATTTTTTAGATTTCTTCCTTGGGCCTCCTAGCTTAGTTTCCTCTAAGCTTATTGTCATTTGGGCTGAAATCTATCGCAAACCTTGAGCTTGTCGGTATCTCCATAATTATGGGCTATGCAGTTTTGGCCTAAGGAGGGACTGAATTAATGTCTATAAATCCTGGCCCAAGGAACCTAGGTCTAGTGTCATCTTCCACTTGCTTTCATCTATCCTGACACTAGGCCGCCGTCAGTTATCATGTGCATTTAAGACGGCCTCTTCCCCAACTTTTCCTCCCGCCTTCCTCTTTGTTAGTGTGCTCCATATCTCTTACCTGTCTTTCTCGTCAATCCTAACTAAGGTTCCTGAAGGATTTGGAGTTAGGGGCTATTTTTGTGCCCCTTCCGGGAGATAGTTATATAGGACATGGAAAACTTCCATAAGGTGGGAATCTCTCCCTTTCTTTAACAAAAAGTTTTACCCTAGATATGACAGTCAAGGTCATGACAAATTCCTCCTCCTGATAAGTATTTCCATGCACCTGCACGGCTGCACCACAGTAACGCGCTGATATCATTTTTATGTATTCCGTCGAAATAGTCTTATATGACGGTGTAATCTGGACGTCACTTGTTAGTAGTTACCTTAAGTTGGATGGTGAACATCCATATATCCAATGATAGAAACAAGTCACCATCTACCTTACACCTGCATATATGATTATTTCGACGGAATACATGCGAAATGATGTCAATAGATTACTTAACTTATCCACCCTGCCCTAGCTGCCCATTCCATGACTCCATTGTTGCATCCTACTAGGTGGTCGAGCCAACTAACTAAACAAGTCTCCACAACGAATTTCCAGCTCTCAATGTCTTCCATTGACAATGAATAGAGGAACTCCCCATCAACTTTCCTTCAGTGGCAGTCCGCATATAAGACTAGGGCCAGTTTCGCTGCTGCTTGCCTATAAGATCTTGTTGACTCAAATCTTGCCATGTCTAAGTTTGATATAGTCCATTTACATATGCCCTACATCCTTATGAGAAAATAATTTAACTCTTTCTTACAAATCATTACTTACCTTTTCAAAAAGATTTCTCTTTTCTACCAATCATTGGATCAGAAATAAGGCAAAAGGAGAAATTCCATCTCTTCTTCGACTCTACCCTCTTTTAACTACATCAATTTCAGCTTGTGGTAGTTCTTGTCAATTTTCCTTATTAAAATATGAATTTCTTTTGTTTTTTAAGAAGCATTAAAGACTTGTGTTTCATGTGCAAAATATATTGTCTTGCAAAGTCCAGCAATTTCTACAACCAAGAACAGACAGGAATTATACCACCGCCTAGAAGAGATAAAATTAGTTGGGGTTGGGGTTTTGGGGGGTGGGGGGATTGTGGGGGGGAGGGGTGGGGTTGAACCTAACCAGTTCAGGAATTTTATTCCCCTAGCCATGACTTCTTCCTTTGTCTCCCTAACATTGGCCTTCCACAGGGTATCCTCGTCACTTTCAATCTGAACAATACCACATACTCATTAGGTGAATGATAAGGGATATCATTTGAAATGGCATATTATAGCCATACCAAGCACGTGTACTACTATTAAAGACATGGAAGAAGTTTAAATTGTTAACTACTTGCCAGTGAAAGATCAATTGCAGGAAAGAGACACTGATATTCACTTACGCTCCTCCTGCTATCACAAGGATGAACACCCTGCCGCCAAATTATATTAGGTAGAAGTTAAATAACTGAAAGCATAATAGATCAAGCGTCACTTATCTATTCATAAACACAGAAATTTGAACCACTAGATGTCACAGATCATAATTGACACAGTTAAGACAACGTCTCTTTTTATAATGTAAAGTTAAAATTATTGTATTCTGTGACACAGCAGATTGAGAACAAAAGTGGAAAAGAAACAGAAAGCTTTTACCACATTCTTATATAGTAAAATGACAACAGCCTAATCTCAAGAATAGGAAGAACAAGTAGGATGAGGGCTGATTATGAGCTTGAGAAAAACAGGTGAGCAAGAAAAGAACATAGATCTAACTGACTAGAAACTGGACTCAGATCACTTCTAGCTAGATATTTATAAGTGTATATATATATATATATATATATATATATATATATATATATATATATATATATATATATATATATATATAAGCAGAGGATATCCAGTGTAGAAGTTATGGGTTCAATCGAACCTATAGCTTTCGCTCATACCCTGTTTTTTTTTTTTTGGCCAAAAAACATTAAAATGTACAAATAATAAATTTTGAACTCATTAAATTAGATGAGATATAGTAGAATTGCGAATCTGAACACATAAAATTTGAATTCTGGATCCAGCTCTATGTGTAAGCATTAATACATGCCAAAATTCGCAGATAAGAAGTGACAACAAATGTGTGCCTACAGTGTTCCAAAGACTAATTAACATATATTTTTCCTAATAAGTCATCCTGAAATGCTCTTCTATTTCTCTCCTTCACAACTCAACTCATGGAACGAGCAAGTTCACTATATACTCAACATTATTAAAATGGTAATCAAAACAGAGAAACAAATTTACTGCCGATTTTACCAATACTGCAGAAGTCAACTCTCCAACTCCATTTGCAGCATATACTTTCTCATATTTCAAATACCCAAGATATCTCATTCTTAAGATTAATGAAATAGTTACTTTTCCATCTAGCGTATTTGCATGCTGGCAGTGGAGATTTAACTTTTGCCACATTTGCTTAGGAATATTTCAACCTTTCTGCAGGTGTGATACAGACTTAAGCTCTACATAAGATGGAAGACAACTAAAGAAAAGAGAACAAAGTATCTTGACAAGCAGAAAGGTGTTAAACTGACATACCAAGTGTTCACGACAAAGCTCATGCGCGATGATAGGAGGGCAATCCAGACTAGAAATTGCAGAGCGGTCACTATATCCTGTGTTCGCCACCATCAATGGTAGTATATCCATCCTATCTTTGTAGCTACCACCACCGAATACTCCAGCTGCTGTTTGCATTGTCCTGTAAAGTCAACCGTAAGTTCTCATAAAGTTCCGTAACAGCTACAACAACAACAAATCCAGTGTATCCCACAATCTAGGGAGGGTAGTGTGTACCCAGACCTTATCCTACCTTGGGAAGGTAGAGAGGCGGTTTTTGATAGACCCTCGGCTCAAGAAAAGATGAAAAAAGAAGCAGTAGAAACAAGCGGTATCAACAACAAGATAATAAGAAAATCGAAGTGAAAGAAACAACAGGTAATAATAAAAATCTAAGAATAAGAAAATACAGGACTAACACTAATACTACTGCTATGGAAAAGAAAAATGTTCAACTACCTACTAACTTTCTACCCTAATTCTCTACCTCCACATTTTCCAATCGGAGGGTCATGTCCTTGGTAAGCTGTAGCGTCATGTCTTATCTAATCACCTCTTTCCAATTCTTCTTTGGCCTACCTCTACCTCTCCTCAAACCCACCAAAGCCAACCTCTCGCACCTCCTTACTATGGCATATATGCCTCTCCTCTTCACATACTCGAACCATCTTAGCCTCGCTTCTCGCATCTCGTCCTCCATGGGTCACTCCCACCTTATCCCGAATATTTTCATTCCAAATTTTATCTATCCCGGCATGCCCACACATCCATCTCAATATCCTCATTTCTGCTACTTTCATCTTCTGGACATGGTAGTTCTTGACTGACCAACATTCTGCCCCGTACAACATAGTCAGTCTAACCACCAATATGTAGAACTTACATTTAAGTTTTGGTGGCACATTCTTACTGCAAAAAAAGCATCGGATTCGAGCCTCCAACCCCGCTCCAATACAATGTGTGACATCCTCGTCAATTTTCCCATTTCGTTGGATTTCAAAAAGAGGTATGCAACGTGAATCATCCTAAAGGGAATGACCAAGTTTTGTCTGCCAAGTCCCTACTGCTTTTGCTTGTTTGGGTTGGGTTGTAAAAGGCAAAATAAATCATGTGTCACATTCAAAGGGAGAAAATTTGATACCTTAGGAGAGGAGATGTGACAACTAACTCAATTCTCTTAAAGAGGCCACTTGCATGAACGTGTTTACGCAAACTATCAACCTGATACAACAGCCAAAGATATATAAGAAATAAGAATTGAGGTGCATCAAGAGTAAGGAGGAGTAGTATTTAGATTAAGTCAAAAATTGGGGATGCTCTCCCACCTGTTGCCAACCAAGTGTAGTAAGGTGTGCATCAAAATATTCAGGAGACATGTATGCTTTGTAATTCTTGTCTCCTTCAACATTGTGAATGCCCTGACCATGCCTCACCTAGATATATGGTTTTAATAAGACCACAAAGCCTTCAAAATTGTGAGCAAAATCCAATAGGGAAGTCAACCTCGACTGTCCTTCAAAACAAAGTCATAACTGCTTGAAATCTTCAATACGAAGTACAACAACAAAAAACCAGGAAAATTTGAACCAACCAGGTGAATTGTTTTGCAGCGATGCAAGGGAAACAAAGTTGGACCTCCAGTGTAGTCCATGTTTGAAACTGCATCAGATAATCCATGTTACAAAATAGAGGTGGGACAAACAGTAGAATCTATTTTACTTATGCTATAAAATATTTCCAAATGGCATTACCAATCCCAAATACACTTCATTCATATTAAGGAATTGAATGCAGGAAATAACTCTTGCTAATTCTTCAATACTCTATCAAAAGCTACAACAAGAAGTAAACACAATGGAGTCCCAAGCATTTCCATAGATTGGGATTATGTAGTTGCTCAGAGGAAGGGAATAATTACAAGTTGTTAAGTATTTTTGTGACTGTTCTAGGCTAAGGGGAGAAGGGTATGTCCTACTGGTCAGACAGAAGCCTATCCACCTACCAGCTTATCTTGTTCATATCGAGCTGGACAGTAGAGACTAACTGAAGCAATATCCATTCACAGTGAAAGCTTATCTGAACACAGGGGTTGTATAATTAGAAAAAGGGAAATAATCAATCCTGGTAATATTTGATTCCCCCTTCCCTTATGGTCTCGAGCCTTTCTATAGGTACTGAGATTCCACTACATTAAGCATTACGATCGAATAATCAACGAATCTAAACAAAAGAAAAATGAAGATCAAATATAATTTAAAAAAAAAAAATACTAGTCCATCAAAAATGCGAAATTAGATGCGAAATCAGAGATGGAACTCACCAGAAAGGGAATAGGTGCGACTAGATGAAACAGGAAGCAATCTTGAAGAATCTGGAGATGGAGTTGACTTGAATTTGCAAACAAATGCTAGATATCCTGGATTAGGATCGAATAATGAACAAGAAAAGATTCCAAGTTTTTCCTTGCAATTCCACCGCTACTATATAGATTTAATCGTGTGGTGAATTAGTTGAGGTGGTCAAACTGATCCGAACGGCATCTTTCTTTATAAATAAAAAAAAATGAAATAAAAAAAAAAAAACTCAACTGTTTCAGAGAGGGAGTAACTTATAGCCTCAGCTATTGCTGCTCTCTCGTTCTTCCGTCTTTGATCCACTCTATTGTTGTCCTTATCATTTTGATTTTTCATAATACAAACGAGCTAATTATATACTGACCACATACTTCTTTTGAATTGTGTGTTTTGCCCTTCACTATTGCACTATTTTTATTGAAATTTCCGTTTTTAATTCTATTAGTTGTCTTTAAAGAAATAAAAGAATTACTACTCTCTCGCGGGCAAGTGTTTAAATGGGACGAAGTTTTAGAAATTTGAAAGGATTTTTGACATGTAAATCGAATTCATGCAAAGTATCAAATTATTCCTTTAACTGAATTATGTGAAAGTTCTTTTATGTGTTTTCATTTTCTTCCTCTTTGTAACAGAATGAATTTCTAGAAGTGCTTATTTTTATAGCATGTTTGGTCAAACTGGAAAAATTAATATATTTTAAAAAATATTTTTTTTCAAAAGTGTTTTTTTTTTAAAAAATATTTTTGGTGAAAAGCACTTTTTATTTGGCTAATTAATTTGAAAAGTATTTTGCTTCCTTTGGGCGAATCCTAACAATATATATAGGGTTTAGGTTATACAACTTGTGTTTTGACACTTTAGCCCTTAAAAATCCCCGCTTCCACCGCGGTCGCGGTGGAACCACGATGGATCAAGTCCTCTGAATCTTCAAACATCCGCAGGCCTGTTCTACCGCGGTTCTGCCGCGGTCGCGGTAGAACCGCGGGCAAACAGTGCCTCGGATTCTTCCGGCTATTTTCAGCACAATTTCTTCACTTGTAGCACACTTGGCCTTTTTCACCTTCTTTTGACTCCAAAACTGCTCTTGTAGTCTTCATTAGCTCATGTGTACCTATAACACAATAAAAACACTAATAAGAGCATGTTGTCATCATAAACAATATCAAAACAACAATAAAGTGTGATTATTTAGGGCATAAATATAGTCAAATTCACCTATTATCAACACCCCACACTTAAACCTTTACTCGTCCTCGAGCAACCTTAATCACACTTTAGGCCAATTTTATTAATGTCTCCCCCAAAATATGTCACAAAAGCTATCATTCATGATTAACCTAAGACATGCACAATCCTTACTCAACTGTAAACTCAAATGCCAGCACATCATTGCTTACTCTAATTATTATCACAGACTTGCAAACTTACCCTTTTCTTCCTGAGTTACATGCCCTCACACAATTATATTGAGAGAAGTTCCCACACATAAGCAATTTAGAACATTGAACTTATAGATAAAAATTTCACTCACTCTCACCAAAGAGCATTCATATGTATACAGATACACCATAGGCTTGTCCCTAGTGTAATACTGCACTAATCGAGTTATTCAATCACAGAACAAGAGGTCTTTAAGGGTTGTAATGTAGGCTATGGGACGGGTATGATACTTTTGGTTATAGTGGCTATCCTCCCTACGCACTTTCTTTTTCACAACTTCCCTTTAAGCTTTTTCATTATGCTTCCCCTAAACATTCCTTCACCTTTTATTCACTTTTAATCCCATTTTTCTGTTGGTGTAACTAGCTTTCTTATTTACATATATACATTTTTTTTCATTGCTTTGTAAAGCATTTGTTGTATATTGCCAGTTCACCCTTTTCTACCATTCATTCTTGATTTTTCCTTTTTCAATTGCCCTTCACCCCACACTTTTACTTTTGCATATTTATTACAACTCA
Organism: Nicotiana noctiflora; assembly: GCA_032618575.1. Lineage (NCBI taxonomy): Eukaryota > Viridiplantae > Streptophyta > Magnoliopsida > Solanales > Solanaceae > Nicotiana > Nicotiana noctiflora. The sequence continues at coordinate 27,077 of JASVEL010011192.1, forward strand.
AGTGCTTCTATGAGGTAAGGTACAACAATATATGATATATATTTTTGAACATTAAAGGGTTATCAAAGAACATGCTTAAGGCTCAAAGGGGTTAACTAAGATACTATGTACATGTGAATTCACAGTTTATTAATTTATGGGGTTACACAAAGAAATGTCTCTATCATCTCTATAACTAAACAACTTCTATTTCGCTTTGCACACACACAGGGCAAGTTCTAGGTATCATGTAAAACATATAATGCAGGTAAAAACTCACACACACTTAGCATGCAACTCATTTAGAATCAAGTTCATCTACACAGTCCTATCAACGTTCAAGCAAGTTGTATTATACAATTTAAGGCATACCCTAGAATCTACAGGTAAGCTTAGATCATACACTCTCAAATTTATTTTAGTTTTGCTAATGTGCATACTTGGGGTTACAAGTTAACATTTACCCTCTAATCCTAAAAAAGAAAAATTTACCTAACCCGGTTCAATAAAAACACTTGGAAAAGAACCGTGGTCAAAAGAAAAACCAAGGGGGGGGGGGGTGATACACTACTCAGAAAAAGAAAAGAAAAGAAATAAAAATTCCTACATAGACTACTTCCCTCAAGAGTACTGTCCAAGTAGTCTGTCATTAGGAAGAGCCCTCTACTCATATTTTTGGATTTTTTTTCAAATTTTTGATTTTTTGTGTTTTTATTCCGACTTAGGCCATTAAGAAACCCATCGCCAAGTGTCCATCATCGGGCCAAGCATGCTATTATACTATACAACTAAATCTACTATGTACAACATACAATATAAGATAAGTCTCTCACCCCACACTTAAAATCATGACATGTCCTCATGGCATAATAATCAATGTAAAGCACACAAGGGTGAGAAAACTTACCTGTGACTCGATCTGAGTCGAAGATGATGGCGGGGTCGACATTGCATGCTCGACCCAAAGCTCGGAACCATGCCATGAAATGGTTCTCAAACCTAGAGTGCCTCTGAGACATCGCGTCCATGCGCATGTGCGGGCCCTCCACGGGGGTGCGTAAATCCGCAACCTCCTCCTCCAAAGACCTAAGCATAGGTCTAGTGGACTGGGACCTGGATAGGCCATCTCCATAGTGAGCTTGCCTAGAAGTTCCTGCGGAGTTAGTGGATCTCCGGGGACTGGACAACCGGAATAGGGTCATCCTTATCATCAATGTCAATGGGGTTGGTGCCTCTACCCACCCCGAATAATAGAAGCCTTGAACGGAGCTTTTTGTGGAAGCTCACCATCCGTAGGTAATACGGGAGTCATGTGGAAGAGGCAAAGAGAAGTGACCAAGAAGGGAAGTAAAATCCCATAGACTTGAGGGGTCCCCTCAGCACCATCTCATCAGAGATCAAGCGGGCATCATCAAACTCCCGCTGGGTGACAAAGCACCAAGTCAATAATGCCCGATTGAAGTTAACATCGGTGGTGTTGTTGGAGGGCATAAAACGGTTACAGACAACCGTAAACCAGCACTTAGCAAGATGTGCAAAACTGTTAGAGTTAAGAGTTATTTGGTCTTTGATCCAGATAGGACGACCACCGACACATAAGGCCTCTATCATGGTGTCCCAAGTGACATCGGGCCTGTCGTGGTAGAAATCCACGTCACTGGTAAAAGCAGGCAGTCTCAATGCCTGCCTAACACTAGGCACTTTGGCCCAAACATGCTTACCTCTTACGAAGACGGCCCTAGCCATGCCATAGGCCGCGTTTGCATAGAACTCCCTGACGAGCATCTTGTTGACGAAAGCAGGTTCATCAAATAGGAATTATATCTCCCTGCGTCTAATTTCCTCATACATGTCGGGCTTTTCAGCCCGAAGAGCCATCCTCAATGGAGATCTCCTGTAGCTAAGCTTTAGTAGCCTTGGCATGAAAATCATTTTCAGCTTCCCCGCACGCAAAACGAGACTCGTCGTAGGTAGGCTGCCTAGACGAGCTTGCAGCATGCCTGGATCATTTGGGAGCCATAATCGTGCACAATAGAAGCATACAAAAATTTTTATTACGTTAGTACTTCGAATGGTTACTCAGACTTCACCATCCGTGGACTTCAAAGGTACTACTTTTAGTGCCATCATACCATAACCCCTATTTTGACCATATATTTCCAACAATTTCACAAATTCTGCCTAGTGCACCGCACACTTACTCCTTTTAGCATTCAAACATCACCCCACATAAAAATACACCATCTCCAATTTTTGTACAACAACAACTAACCCAAACCTAAGCATTATATCCCCTAAAAATGAACAACAACATATATTACAACATACTTGGCCAAACCATGGCCCAAAACAATACCAATCAATTTAACAACTAATTTGGGTCTCCAAACCACCATAATAAATCACAATTCAACACAATGGAGACCCAATCAAGTTAATTATCAACAAAATACCAAAAATCAATTATACAATATTGTTTCTAAATTAATGGGGCATATTAACAATTTTTACACTAAGACTATGAAAGGTTTAAGTAAATACTACAACTAAAGTATACTATACTAATTAAACTAACAAAATTAAAGAGAAAATAAAAAAAAAGGAAAAACTTACTTGAAGATAGAAGGGAGGAAGGGGTGGTGGTAATGGAGGTTGGGTGTTGGTGAGGGAGGAAGAAGAAGAGAGTGGGAGATGATTTTTGTAGAGAGAAAGAGGAGAGAAATGAGTTTAGAGAGAGAGAAGGCGACTGCTATGATGTAAGTGGGGGGATGTTTTAATTTAGGGTTTTAAAAGAAGGGGGGAGTTAAAAAAAAATTAAAAATTTTCGCTGATGTCCGCGTTCCACCGCGGTCGCGGTGGAACCGCGAAGTAGGGGGTTGAGACAGGGGTTCCCACCGCGGTTTGACCGCGGTTTGACCGCGGTCACGGTCCAATCGTGATTGTTTAGGTTCAGAGAGGCTAATCCATCGCAGTCACGGTAGAATCGCGGTGAGACGACTTTTCTGAATATTAAACCCGGCAACAGCAAATTTTTTTTATATTTTTTATATTTTTTATATTCTTTATATAGACTAACTATAATGATTTACACTTACAATAATTTTGTGGGTTGCCTCTCACGTAGCGCCTGATTTAACGTCGCGACACGACTCAACTTAGCGCATTTTAAGGCTCGCTAGACCTTTGAGGTTCATCCAACCGCAATTCGGCCGTCTCATTGATATCATCCATGCCAACGTACAATTTCAACCGCTGTCCATTGACTCTGAAAGTGTGAGAGCAATCTATAGATTGTATTTCCACAACGCAGACTGTAGCACTTTAATCACCCGGAATGGGCCAGACCATCTTGATTTCAATTTGCCCGGGAACAACCATAATCTTGAGTTATAGAGTAGTACCTTGTCCCAGGTTTTGAAGTTGCGCTCTATGATATTTTGGTCATGCAGCCACTTCATCCCCTCCTTGTATAATCTTGTGCTCTCAAAATCTGGATACCGGAACTTTTCCAACTCATGTAATTCGGTGACTCTTGATTTACCCGCTTCATCCCAGCTAAGATTTAGTTGCTTGACTGCCCACCATGTTTTGTGCTCTAGTTCAACGGGTAGGTGACAAGCTTTCCCAAACACCAATTTGTATGGTGACATGCTGATTGGTGTCTTAAAAGCTATCTTGTACGCCCATAATGCATCATCGAGCTTTCTTGACCAGTCGATCCTCGTGGCATTCACTGTCTTAGTCAATACACTCTTTATCTCTCTATTGGAGACCTCAACTTGCCCATCGGTCTATGGGTGATATGGAGTAGCCACCATGTGCTTCACATCATACTTAGCCAATAATTTCTCAAATGCCCGATTACAGAAGTGAGTGCCCCCGTCGCTGATGATTGCCTTTGGCGTCCCAAAACGAGTGAAAATGTTTTTCTTCAGAAATCCCACCACCACCTTAGCATCGTTGGTGGGTAATGCTACCACTTCCACCCATTTGGACACATAGTCTACAACAACAAGAATGTACTTATTGCCATAAGAGCTGGCAAAGGGACCCATGAAATCTATCCCCCAAACGTCAAATACTTCCACTTGTTGGATTGGGTTCATGGGCATCTCGTGACACTGGGAGGTGTTCCCGGTGCATTGACATTCGTTACACCCTTTCACCTACAAGTGTGCATCTTTAAATACTATTGGCCAGTAGAAACCGGCCTCAAGTATCTTGGTTGTTGTTCGAACTCCTCCAAAATGGCCACCATATGCTGAAGCATGACAAGCCTGCAAAACCGAAAATTGTTCAATCTCGGGGACGCATCTACGGATCATGTTATCAAGGCGTATTCTAAACAAATAGGGATTATCCCAATAATAAAGTTGGTTTTCACGAAAAAATCTTTTCCTCTGGACCATGACAGGTCGTGAGGAACAATACCACTGGCCATGTAGTTTGCATAATCTGCATACCATGGCGCTTCAAGGAGTGTGGTAGCGAGAAGCTGCTCATCTGGAAAGGTTTCCAAAATTTCTCCACTCTCTTTAACAATTTCAGCTCCTTCAAGTCGTGATAAGTGATCAGCGACTTGATTTTCAGTGCCCTTACGGTCAAGGATTTCAAGATCGAACTCTTACAGAAGTAGCACCCAATGAATTAGGTGCGGCTTAGAGTCCTTCTTTTCAATTAAGTACCTCAGTGCTGCATGGTCAGTGTATACTATTACCTTGGATCCTATGAGATATGACCTGAACTTGTCGAACGCAAACACTACCGCCAACATTTCCTTCTCCGTCACAGTGTAATTCAGTTATGCTCCACTCAGTGTTCTACTAGCATAGTATATTGGATGCATCAGCTTATCTTTCCGCTGGCCCGGCACTTCCCCCACTGCATAGTCACTTGCATCGCACATAAGCTCAAATGGTTGCTCCCAATCGGCGGCAATAATGATTGGTGCTGTGACCAGCCTCTTCTTCAGCTCCTCAAATGCAATCCTGCCATCATCAGAAAATACAAAGGGGTGATCTTTTTCAAATAACTTACAGAGGGGATTGACAATTTTGGAGAAGTCTTTAATGAACCTCCGGTAAAACCTGACATGTCCAAGAAAGCTTATAATGGATTTGACAGATGTTGGTGGAGGCAACTTTGCAATGATGTCAAATTTGGCTCGGTCCACCTCAATACCCTTGCTCGAAACCTGGTGCCCCAAGACTATACCTTTTTGTACCATGAAATGGCACTTCTCCCAGTTTAGCACCAAGTTGGTCTCAATACACCGTTTCAGCACTCTTGTCGGATTGACAAGGCATTCATTGAATGAATTCCCTACCACTGAGAAATCATCCATGAACACCTTCATGATATCTTCCACCATGTCGGTGAATATGGCCATCATGCACATTTTGGAATGTGGCAGGTGCATTGCATAGGCCGAATGGCATCCTCCTGAAGGCAAAAATGCCATATGGGCATGTGAAGGAGGTCTTCTCTCTATCCTCAGGGGCAATTGAGATCTGATTGTACCTCGAGTACCCATCCAAGAAGCAAAAGTGTGACCTCCCTGCCAACCTATCGAGCATCTGGTCAATGAAGGGAAGTGGGAAGTGGTCCTTACGGGTGGCTAGATTCAGTTTCCTGTAGTCTATGCATATCCTCCATCATGTGACAATACTTGTTGAGATTAATTCATTGTTCTAATTTTGCACAACCGTCATGCCACCCTTCTTTGGAACGCATTGAACTGGGCTAACCCAGCTACTATCAGAGATTGGGAAAATAATTCTCGCGTCTAGTCACTTTATCACTTCCTTCTTCACCACTTCCTTCATATTCGGGTTCAGCCATCTTTAGTGTTCCCTGGAAGGTTTCTGCCCCTCTTCCAAGAGAATCTTGTGCATGCAGTATCCAGGGCTAATCCCCTTTATGTCTGCCATGGTTCAACCAATGGCAGTTTTACATTTATTGAGTACCTGTAATAGCTTTTGAGCCTGCACATCTAGCAAACCAGATGAGATAATAACATGTAAAGTGGAGTTAGGGCCTAGAAATTCATACCTGAGATGAGCTGGTAATGACTTAAGTTCCAGCTTTGGTGGCTCCTAAATGGATGGTTTTGCTAGATGGGTCTCTCTCTTTTCTAAGTGTAGAGGTTCAAACTCCAACTCTCTATCCCAAAACCCATTGCCTTCCAGATATAGCACCCACTCTGCCAGACTTTCACCATTTACCTCCTCTAAGTTCATTAGCATGCCTGAAGTGGATCTACAACTGTCAATTCTACATCATCTGTCTCCACTATCACATTTACTGCATCAACGAGAGAGCAATTCGTGAATTCACTAGGGCGCCTCATATATTTTTTTACATTGAATATGATCTCCTTATCGTTTAGCCTCATCTTGAGCTCCCCAATCTCACAATCAATCAATGCTCTCCCCGTGGCTAGGAATGGTATTCCTAAGATTATAGGAATCTTCTCGTCCACCTTGCAGTCCATAATCACAAAATCGACGGGAAACACAAACTTCTCCACCTGGATAAGCACATCATCAAATATACCGAATGGACGCTTAACCATCCTGTTAGCAAGCTGTAATAACATAGAAGTAGGCATGGCTCTCCCAATGCCCAGCCTTTTATAGATCACCAAGGGCATAAGATTTATGCTAGCCCCCAAATCACACAATGCCTTAGCAAAGGCAAACTTTCCTATAGTGCATGGAATAGTGAAGCTACCTGGGTCAGATAGCTTCTCATCTATGGGTCTAGATACCAATGCACTACATGTCTGTGTAAGAGTCACGGTGGCCAAGTCTTGGAAATCAAATTTCCGTGACATCAAGTCTTTCATCATCTTAGCATACCCAGGCATCTCTTTCAAAGCTTCATTTAAGGGAATATTTACCTGGATTTGCTTGAGCATCTCGAAGAATCTCTTGTATTGCTCATCTTTCTGGTGCTTGGCCAACCTTTGGGGAAATGGGGCTGGAGACCTCTTCTTCCCAATCACTTAGGATTTTTCTTTCTCTGCTACTTGTTCCACAACTGGCTGTTCTATCAGTTCAGCCGCTTTCTCCGTTCCCTGCTGCACATCATTATTTTTAGTTGTTGGTTGGACTGTAACTTCTGTCAACCCGGTGGACTCATCCAGTTCAATGGGTACTGGAGTGAGTGTCTCAGTGTGCAAATTGCCTCTATTTATGTCCTACTCAGCATCAAGATCTCTACCGCTTCTTAGATTAACTGCCATCAGCTGCTATGGGATTTGATCCTTTGGGTTTGTTTGTGTGTTTGTAGGCAATGTCCCTTGAGGACGATTGTTAAGTGTCATAGCAATCTGGCCCACCTGTACCTTAATATTCTTGATAGCTGCATCATGTGCATATATCCTCTCATTGGTTTTGGCATGTGATCCAATTACCTGCTGCATCATAGCTTCCAACCTTGCGAACCCATCGTCATGTCTACCCCCATGTTGTGGTGGAGGTGGGTGATATCACTGCTGCTGATTGTTGAAAGTCTGAGGTCTAGGATATGGAGCCATATTGTTTGGTGGCCTCATACCTACTGTATTATATTGTGGTTGATGAGGCCTGTACTGCTGTGGAGCCTACTGACCCCAATTCCGATTACCCTGTCGTTGCCCTCTATAATTAGCCACATAGTTCATGTCTTCATGATGATGATGATGTTTTTGGTCTGCAGCCCATAGATTACCTATGGGTTGGCTAATGCACGATGTGCATAAACCACCATTGGTAGTATCTACAATATGAACTTGCTGCTTGACCCCAGATTCTTCCACCTTTTTCGTCAGGATGCTCATTTGTGTCAATAAAGTAGCCATGTTCTCCTCCATAGTGTTGGAAGGATTCAGAGGTACGGAGTGTACCATTGGAGTGATAGGAGCATTCGTGGTTGTCCACCCGGAGTTCTGAGCCATCTTGTTAAGCAAATTCTGGCCTTCTCACCAGGTCTTGCTCAGAAAAGCCCCACCTGCTGAGGTATCCACTATATTTTTCATGATGTCTGATAGCCCCATGTAGAACCTTTGACCCAACATCTGTTCGAGAACCCCATGGTGAGGAGATATAACTAGCATACCCTTGAATCTACCCCAAGTCTCATGCAATGTCTCCATTGGTTTCTGCTTGAAGCTCACAATCTCATCAATTTGTTGAGCTGTCTTGTTAGGTGGATGAAACTTGTTGTGGAATTGTTTGACTAACTCATCCCATGTTGCTATAAAGTTAATGAGGAGTGAGTTGAGCCATACTTGTGCAGCCCCTGTAATTGAGAATGGAAATAACTATAGCATGATGGCTTCCGGTGTCACATTTGGCTGCCTCTACGTCTTGCATATAGAAAGAAAATTTTTCAAGTGTTGTTGTGGATCTTCAACCTGAGTCCCAGAAAATAGTCCCTTATTTTGCAACAAGTGTAGCATGTTATTAGTAATCTGGAATGATTTAGCTTGAATGGCTGGCACAATAATGGCAGTTGCCAAATTATTAGCGGTTGGTTGTGCCCAATCGAACAAAGCACCTTCATGCGCCTCCTGCGCCTCCTGTACGTTCAACCCAGCTTGCTGGTTTGGGTCGTTTACATCTCCCATATCAAAATCTAGTTTTAGTGGTTGCTGAGATTACTGAAATTGTCTGATTGCCCTGTTACGTGCCCGGAATGTTTGCTTTGGGTATGAGAGTCCTTCAATTAGTTCTCTAGTCCTTGCAGATTTCCTAGGCATGCACCTGAGCACCCAATTCAACAACCGTCAAATTTTTCAATTTGGAGTGTGTAGAAAGAACCTAACTACACAAGAATCTTGTAGTTCTATCAATGTCAATTGATAATTCCGTTAATTCCCCGACAACAACGCCAAAAATTTGATTCACGAATAAAAGACAATGCAGTCGCTGTCAATATAATCTGGTCTATTAAGTCCAGAGTCGAATCCCACAGAGAATTAACCTATCAATTGCAACTTTCAAAACCCAATAATACTCCTGAATCAGCTTCCCAAACTTTTGAATATATTTGTGGATGATTTCTACTAACTACTTTTTGCAAGAAACTAAAGAATTGAAGAAAATAATTGAATGTGATGTAAAGAATAATGACAAAGACTAAGGTATTGATTTCTCCTATTGATGGAATCCCTTCTGTTTATGTTCATACACATTGTCAATATTTTTCTATCAATCATGAACTCTATTTCTACCGTAATTCTCTCTCGAGCAATTACAATAATTTACTATTGCACTCTTCCGAGCTACCCTAGCTAGCTTTAATTTGCACAGTTCACTTTAAATTGCACCCAAAGTTTCGTTATTCCTAACCTCACCTTTATGCCCACAATTATAGATTCCTCCAATAATGTAGGTGTGGTGTTGTTCAACAATAACCTAAATATGCACTCTTTTCCAAGTTATGCACACTAAATAGGCACAACTAATTGAGGATCCTATCAATTAACTACAACAAGAACGAAGTTGAACAAATAGAAATCTTGCTAACAATTTGTATTCACATAATCTAGAAGTTCATTAATCAATAGGTTCCATCAAAACCTTAGATAAAGATTTAGCTACTCATAATCAAGAAAACAAGATAGATAATTGATTTCATAATCAAAAATTCAATCTAAGAAAGAAAGAAGTTGAGAGAGTTCTCTCTTACTAGTTTGCTTGCAAAAGTAATCAATAGTACAAAACTTGATTCCTTTGGGCGAATCCTAACAATATATATAGGGTTTAGGTTACGCAACTTGCATTTTGACACTTTAGCCCTTAAAAATCCCGGCTTCCACCGAGGTTTGACCGCGGTCGCGGTTTGACCGTGGTCGCGGTGGAACCGCGGTGGATCAAGTCCTCTGAATCTTCAATCATCCGTAGGCCTGTTCTACCGCGGTTCTGCCGCAGTCGTTGTGGAACCGCGGGCAAACAGTGCCTCGCATTCTTCCAGCTATTTTCAGCATAATTTCTTGACTTGTACCACACTTGGCCTTTTTCACCTTCTTTTGACTCCAAAACTGCTATTTTAGTCTTCATTAGCTCATATGTACCTATAACACACTAAAAACACTAATAAGAGCATTTTGTCATAATAAACAATATCAAAACATCAATAAAGTATGATTATTTTGGGCATAAATATAGTCAAATTCACCTATTATCATATAGCTAGAGACCCTAATTCTCGGCCACTCATTTTGCATAGTATACTATCTTCAAGCTCTTATATTATTTTCTAGTCTCACACTTAGCATCTGTTGTCAAACAACTAGTATTAAGATAAATCACGTATTTTTAAAACCACAAAATTAAATCTGATCATAATTATCATTTTCAAGGTAAACGGTGGTAACACAACGATAAGTTACAAAGGTGATATTCGAACCTGTAACTACATGAAAAATTGATGCTCGTGTAATATGATCTCTTATGTTTGACTTCCAGTTGTTAGGTGTTCCTTGAATTTAATGCTTATACTTGTTGTGAGCACGTGATTTTTGCACTAAGCAAATAAATAATATTTTTGAGTGTAATTGCATAATTTGTTTGAAATTAGATACATTGTGAGTGTTTGAATAATTAGAAAATTAAAAAAAATGGAGAAATACTTGAATTTTTAATTAATTAGTTTTAAAAGAAGAAAATCAACAAAAATAGCTTTAATAGCGGAAAATATAGAAAAATAGCAGAAAATTACCAAAAAAATATATTAAAAATTAGGAAAGCTAGGAAATTAAGTATTTTAGATAGTACAAAAAATAAAATACAAAAATATAAAAAGAATTGGCTTAAAATAATTAAAATACAAAAAAATATACAAGTACAATAAGAATTGGGCCAAATACAATCTGAATTGTTGGCCCAATGTCTTAGCCCAAGGGATTCGGTCCAGTTGTCCAATTTGAAGTAATCTCAGCCGTTCATTCTCACTAATCTAACGATGAGAATATTAGCTGAATTTAGTCGGTTATTTGATTTGGGAGATTCAATCTCAACCGTCCAAGTTAGTTGATCCAACGGATCGAAGACCTGGGCTCATTTGAGGCAGTACAATGTCGTTTAGGTAGGGCAAATCTTGACCGTTGATCGTCACTGGTCTAACGGTCAAGACCACCTTAGTTGGTCCGAGTATATAAGGCTTTGGTCTCCTTTGAGACAAGCCATTATACTCTCTTAAAACCCTAGCCGCCTAATCCTTTCTCCTTCTTCTTCGTCTTCACCCTTGCCGGCCATGGAGGCCACCGCCTCTCATGGTGGTCTCCGGCAACTCCCTTCACCCTCCTCTCCTCTTTCCTTCTTCTTCTCCATAAACCACACCCCAAAACCTAAAACAAACCCTGAAACCCCCCTGATCTTGAAACTCCGGTCATCGGAGTTCATCTCCGGTGACCTCAAACTATGAGAACCTACCCCAAACTAACACCATAGAAGCCTCTCACCCTGATTTGTCACCTCCCACTAGTGTCATCCCTCGAATGTTACCCCACCATCTCGAATCTTCGAGAACAAGTCGTCGGAACCCTAACTCCGGCGACTCAAACAAACCTTTAACCAAAAGCCCACCTTTTCCCTTCTCTGAATACCCTTTGCTAACCAAAAACCCTAAAAGACTTCGTCTTGAAGTCTAACAAGAAAAACCAGAAAAAAGAAAATAAAAAAATAAAGAAAAGAGAAAAAAAATCTGGAAAAAAAGAAGAAAAGAATGACAAGGGGAGAATAGGAAGCTCAGGGGACCGGCCCTGCTAAACTAAGTCTCCCCCCTTTTTTGCTTGCTTTCTTCTCTGTTTTTTTTTATGTTTCTGTTTTGTTATATCATGTTAGTCTGTCATATAAATTAGGATTTTCTTTTGTTTTAATCGTTTGTTTGTTTCTCCGGTTTAAAGATCTTTTCTTGATATCCCTGTTAAACTGCATGATAGTGATTCTGATTCTCATTATTCTTCATCTTCTGTTTATATTAGGGATTCTTATTTGCTGGTTTTCAATATCTTTTCTGTTCTTCCTATTTGTTAACTTGCATGTTTAGTTTTGGGTTTGATCTTGGAAATCTAGTTTAGCCGTTTGATTCTCATTCTTCTTCATCTTCTGTTTATACTAGGGATTCTTCTTTGTTGGTTTTCAATATCTCTTCTGTTCTTCTTATCTGTTAACTGGCATGTTTAAGATTGGGTTTGATCTTTGGAAATCTAGTTACAGTGATTCTGATTATCATTCTTGTCATTGCATATGATAGATTAGGGATTTTTCTTCATTTTTCCATGTCATTTTTCTGTTTATCTTCACCTTCTTATCTGTTTACCCGCATGTTTTAGATTAGGATTGGTCTTTGGAAAATTTAGTTTAGTTGTTTTGATTATTATCATTTTCTGTCTACTCTGTTAAAGCCATGTCATGATTAGTCTGTTTGTTCTTTTGTCTGGGTAGACCATGTCTCAATTCCCTTTACTGCTTTGTGGAATTTAGTCCTTATGTGTTTATATCATTGAACTTTAAGTGTGTTTTGGGGTTTTCAATGATTCATTCAACATAAAAATGACTGTAACTAAGCCTGCTCAATGTTTAATTGGCACTTTGCTATTGAAACTAAGTCTGTAAGTCTAATTGATTGAGATTCAACATTATCCAACTTTTTCTCTGATTTTTGATTAGTTGATGAACAAGTTTGGTTTCATTTGGCTATGTGTGCAATTGTCTGTTGAAATGGCTAAGTTTGTAATATTTTTGTGTTAGTATGAGCATTGTTAATGCCTACCAGGCTTAGGTGATTTGGTTATAGCTGCAGTAGAACTAAGATTCATAAGTGGTTATTTCTGAAAACATGTAATAGGATAGGGCTAAAAATGAAAATTAAAAATAGGCTATAAGTTTAATAAGTGACAAAGAGTGGTCAAATTTGCAATT
>JASVEL010011193.1:0-61797 GCA_032618575.1 Nicotiana noctiflora
AGACAGCAACAACAACAGCAAACCAAACAGCAACAACCAGCGACGAACAGTAAAGAAAAACCCACGACCAACAGAACAGTTGACCCAGAAATAGATGCGAAAAATCCGTGTAAACTCCAGACAAGAAACCAACAAGACAACAACCAGGAATCTAATGGCAAACCAAGCAAGATCAATTGAAATCCCAGTAAACCAAATCGAACACAGGTGTAAGAGAAACACTAGCCTTTCTGATATGCCAACGTGTTTGAACTTAAATAATTAACACTCTCACTCTGTTTCTTTTTCTCAAAGAAGTGTATGCCTCTTCTCTGTCTAAGATCTATGCCCTCTTTAATGTTTTAAAACTCTCCCTGTAAGTTCCCTCAACTCCCCTATATGTATACCCTTTTGAATATCAGATTGAATCCACAGAAAACTTCAAAGATAGACTTGTAAAATATCAGAAATCCAAAGGAAGAACTAAGTTCAATGGAACAGTAGTTATTTTCAATCTCTCTATCACTGTATTTCCCAGAATCCTTCTCCAATGCTCTCTATCCTGTGTATATTTTTTCGACCAGTCTTCTCTCTAAGGTCGGTGTCTGTATCTCTATTTAAATGTTTTCAGAATGCCCTCTACTCTCAGTGTCTCCCCCTCATTGTATGTTTTCCCCCTCTATATATTCAAATTCCCAACTGGCCAGCCTATCTCCAGGATTGTTTTTTCCCTCTGGCCAGCCCATACCCTGCTCTGTTTTACCACTCAAATTATTAGAAAATTGTATTTTTCATTAATTACTTAGAGCAGCCCACTAACAAGTGTCTTATACCATTATTTAATCAATCAGTGCACTGGCAGTCATGAAATTAACATTCAGGCGTGCCTTCCCTTAGTGATATGGTACCCATGTGATTCTCACTCAACTGCCAGTGTTTTACACAGTCATCTGTCCTCATTAAGCTATTATTTTACTTAGTTCACAACAGGCTCATCAGCTTAATGCTTTGCAGAACAATACCAGGAATGCGATCCACTATCCTACTTTCCTTTTTAATTCAAACAATCAAACCAATTCAGTTCCTATTTCATAATGACCAATCAATCAACCAACCAATTTAACCCCTAACGGCTATTCAATCAATGCTAATAACTGTTCGGTATTTTAAATAACAATCCTACAAAAATTTTAAATGACGGTATTTAAACAATCGATTCCACAAAGCAATTAAACATATACCACACGGGTTAAAAGCAAGCTTAATGACCTATAAACAGAATAAGGGATTTAAACTACTCGACGATATTTTGAATTGATTAGTAGTCTATAATACCCGAGGTTAACAGTAAATAGAAAGAATTAACCAAATAAAAGGTCATTTGAGAAGAGGAGAGAAAAATCGCAATAAACGGACAAAGCGAAAAGAAATGATCAAATCAATTTAAACAAACAACAAGTACAAAAATAAAGAGAGAAAAGGAAGAAATGGAATACCTCTAATTTGGACTTGGATTTGAACTTTGGGATCTAACGGACCTTAATTGAGAAATTTTTCAAATAAAAATATCCCAATTAAGGTCTATTAGACCTCAATTTCTTTTTGAATTTGAACAAAAACCCAAAGTTCGATTTTTAGGGTTTATGCGGCCATTTTGGGGCTCGACCAGTTCTGGCATGATTCGAGCCAAATCAGGGCTAGTAGGGGTATGAGGGAGGTCATGGGAGGACTTGGGGTGAGTTTGGAGTGGTTTGGCGTTAGTTCGAGTTTGACTCGAATCTTCAAATGAAGATTCGAGGAGTTCCGGAGTGATTCGAGGTAAATGGTTCGTGGATATGGAATGGGGGAGTCGAGATGGTCTTATGGTGTAAAAATGGGGGCTTTGGTGGCTAACCACCGCCGTAAGGCGATTCCCGGCGGTGATGCACGGCGGAGGGCGGTGGAGCTTATTTGCCTCGTCTCTGATAGAGACGATGATGGGGTATGTGGATCGGGGGGCTGGGGTAAGCTTTGGATTTATATACCAATGCGGGAAATAAATCCTGGCCGTTTGATCTGATGAGATCAACGGCCTGGATCATTTCATTTATCCAAACGATACCGTTTGGTCGTTTATTGGAGCCGGGTTGTCTGTGGGTTGATTGGGTCGGGTTGCGTAATGGGTTGGGGGATGGGATCTCGACCGTTGGATCAACATGAATGAATGGCTTGGATAACCTGGCCAATTACGGCGTCGTTTGGGCGTATCTGGAGACGGACTGGGCTAATGCATGGCTTGGGCTGCCTGTATCGTTTGGGCTCCGGATTTAGAAGCCCCAAACTTAATTTTCAACCCTTTTTTCTTCCCCTTTTTTATAACAAAACCAAAATTCTAATTAATTTGTCATCATTAAAAATAAAACCATACGGATATTAATATTTAACAACAATTGACACATGATTAACAAAGAAAATAAAATCATATAATGTCAACAAAATAAAATACACCCTTATTATTTTGTGATTTTTCCATTTACTAGTTAACTCAAAATTTTAAAAATAAGTTCCAAACGCTATTACATATATATATATATATATATATATATATATATATATATATATATATATATATATATATTACATATATATATATATATATATATTATTTCTTTTTTATTTTTCATTAATTTAATCAAATATGCATGCACACACAGATACGAATAATAAGAAAATAATAACACGAAATCACAAATATTGCAAACAACGCAAAACTCTTTTATTTTTGAATCTTTTAGGAGTAATTCATGTGAGGAAAAATCACGTGCTCACAACTTCCCCTCTTTGCGCGGAAACATGAAGAGCTTTCGTGCAAAGATAGTGAGCAAATACGAGCGATTTTTGCCCGTTTGAGCACTCCGTGTGAAGCATTTTGGAAAAGTTTGACCGAACCTTGCTTCAAAAGATCTCCTACATATCCCTGGCTAAAAGGGAATCAGGTCAATGTAGTTCGGGAAATTTTTGTAGCTGGGACTACCATGACTGCTGTGATCTTGCTGTTACTGCTGTTGTTGTTGTTGCCACTACTTAACCGATATCCTTATTACACCGTACTAAACAAAAAAATAAGAAGCTAGACTAAGTTACAGTATTGCAAATTCTTATCTATCTTTTCAACTTGATCTTTCCATGTTCCTTGCCATCCTGCTGGCCTTGATGTTTCTTCACATACTTCTTCTCTTCTAACAATTGTTATTTCGGCCTATCTTGATTGCCGAACTCCGACCGTTGGTCCCTTCCTTTGTAATCTTCGAACTATTCTCCTTCGAAGTTTGTACCTATCTTTCTGATCCTTGTTGCCTTCCTTTCGATTATGAACTTGGATTCACGCCGGGGATTTCCGTTATACTCTACCGCTTTCCTCAACCAACTTCAAAAATAAATCGCCACTCCATTCTTCAGGCGGGCTCCCTAACTTCAATTACAACTTCAAAATAAATCGCCACTCCATTCTTCAGGCGGGCTCCCCTGACTTCTACTACAACTTCGAAATAAAATCGCCACTCCATTCTTCAGGCGGGCTCCCTGACTTCTACTACAACTTCAAAATAAATCGCCACTCCATTCTTCAGGCGGGCTCCCTGACTTCTACTACAACTTCAAAATAAATCGCCACTCCATTCTTCAGGCGGGCTCCCTGACTTCAACTACAACTTCAAAATAAATCGCCACTCCATTCTTCAGGCGGGCTCCCTGACTTCAACTACAACTTCAAAATAAATCGCCACTCTATTCTTCAGGCGGGCTCCCTGACTTCAACTACAACTTCAAAATAAATCGCCACTCCATTCTTCAGGCGGGCTCCCTGACTTCAACTACAACTTCAAAATAAATCGCCACTCCATTCTTCAGGCGGGCTCCCTGACTTCAACTACAACTTTAAAATAAATCGCCACTCCATTCTTCAGGCGGGCTCCCTGACTTCAACTACAACTTTAAAATAAATCGCCACTCCATTCTTCAGGCGGGCTCCCTGACTTCAACTACAACTTTAAAATAAATCGCCACTCCATTCTTCAGGCGGGCTCCCTGACTTCAACAACATCCTTTGAAAATAAATCGCCACTCCATTCTTCAGGCGGGCTCCTGACTTCAACAACATCCTTTGAAAATAAATCGCCACTCCATTCTTCGGGCGGGCTCCTGACTTCAACAACATCCTTTGAAAATAAATCGCCACTCCATTCTTCAGGCGGGCTCCCGACTTCAACAACATCTTTTGAAAATAAATCGCCACTCCATTCTTCAGGCGGGCTCCTGAAAATAAATCGTCATTCCTCTCTTCAGGCGGGCTCCTGACCTCAACAACATCTCACTTACTCCATCCCATCCATGTCGCCTTCCTTTGCTTCCCGCACCACTTTCTTCTTCCTGCATCGCTTCTTGGGCCATCCTTTCTTCCGAATTACCTTGTTTTGGAATTGCTTTCCTCCCGGGTTGTGTTATTTTTCTCTTGACTGCTGGGGATATCTTTGGAACTAATTACTTACCTGCTGGGGTAATGCTGCTGGGGAAATCTTCTTTATTTCCTCTTTTTCTACCTCCTTCAAAAACCTTTATTCTCTTCCGAGATCGCTGGGGATTGAAATGTCATCAGCTGGGGATTACACTGTCGGGGGGTCCCTTTACCTTTTTCCTCTTTCCAAACCTCATTCGGGACTCGCGCTTGGCTCCTTTGAAAAACTTGTAGGATATAATGCTGCCGGCGAAATCTCGAAATCAGTGTTTCATTTTTCCGGGAACTGCTGGGGATGATACCGACTTCTTGCCTTTCTGAACGCAAGCTTCCTCGTTTTGTCTTGTCTGCTGGGGGTATAATTTCCTCTATCACAACTTGTTGTTTTCTCTTTTTTTTTTTCAAAGCTCTGTCGGGGATAATCGGGTTCAAAGATCATTTCCTCGCGTTATCCGGCTTCTTTCCCCAACCGGGTATTTGGTTTCGAGAAAATTTTCGCAACGGGAGAAAATTTTCTCCCCCAGTTTGAGAATCTTCTTCGTGGGATGCTTTTCTGCCAACAACCCCTCTTCTTCCTGTTTCAAATCAAAGAAAAATTGGTTAGTTTTTAAAATGTGGTGGCTGGTTGTGGTGCTCCTGCTGGGGACGGTTCTCCTCCTCTTTCCCTGCTCTGCATTTCATTATCAAAACTTGCTGGGGATGTTATTATTTGATTATATTCATGCTGGAGATAGCTTTCTCCTTTCTTGCTTCCCCGCCTTCCTTGACGACTTTTTATTCGCGAACCTTTCCACGTGGTTTTCCACTGACCACCCGAATTCCTATGATAGTGACCCTTCGTGAAGACCTTGCATGTTTTACTGGCGAACCATTTTCTTTGTTCACCCTTGTCACTGAGAATACCTCTTCTGCTGGGGATATCCTCCATTCTTCTGTGGCGTTCTCCGACCTTTGAATCTCACTGACCTTGGCCTTGAGGTCATTAACCTTTTACTTTTATGAAGGTATCTTTTATGATGCTGGTCTACCCCTTTGTCAACTTCCTCTTGTTGGGGAACATCCTTCTGGACATTGGCATTGCGCTTGTTCCCTCCTGACTTATACCACTTGGGTGTACCAATTAGAATCCCGTCTTGCGTAATTGGAAAGCTGATGGAAAATTTTGCAGTCATTTCTTGCAAACAGACTCTATTGGGGAATTTTCGATAAAAAGAAGAAAGAGAAAAGGAAACAAAATAAAAGACAAAAAGGAAGATGACTCTCTAAAAAGAAAAATTATAAAGTAAACCTATCAAATGTGGATACCAACTCTAATGGACATGACATGCACATATAGCCTATCCTCTATCGTTAAACCGCCTTTTGTAATCTTCGCCTGGGGCTTTCCCATCTGATTTCCAATCTCCGTTCGACTTGTAGTGCCCGAGGGGTTTTCACTACCAAGCCTCTCTCATTTCGGTTTTTCTCTCAGCTTTCATCGCCTTATGGTGCCTGTGAAGGTTTTCACCGCTAAGACTCTCTCATTTGTGTTACTTTTTCACTGGGGATTGGTGGTGTTACTGCTAAGACTCTCCTATTTTCTGCTGGAGATCGGAGTCTCTCTGCCGGGAATCAGAGTGACATGTCCCGGTGAAACTTCTCTCATTTGCCTAACTCAGCCTCTTTTGAAAATTGGTCAAAAGGTCTTTCTTTGGACCGTAATGTGGGTTTGGACAGGGTTAGAAAGAAAAGGTATTAAAGGCTCAAAATAAAACAAATTGGGTTCAAAATTACAACCTTCGGAATCCTATATTTTCCTTAAATAAACACATTTTTTTTTACTGCCCCTGTTTCTTGCTTGGGAATTTTTTGGTTTTTATTTACACTATGACCGAGCTGTGAAGCGCCTACGTATCCTCTTTGAGGAATCAGGTCAAACGTAGTTCCCAATTCCTCTTTTTCAAGTTTTTTTTTTCATACATTTTTCTTTTTCTTTTCTTTATCTCTTTTTGTTGTTTTCTTTTTCTTTACTTTTTCTTTATCCCTTTCTTCTTTTGCCTTTCAAACTTGTGTTTCTAGTCTTTGCAACTAATTCCGAAGGAGGGGTATGAAAGAATTTAAAATAAGCCTCAAAGGGTTGACGATGGATAAAGTGTTTGGATAGCGGAACAAAATGCCTTCGTCATTCCAATCTTCAAAACATGCCAAGTGTAAACAACACAATTAATATTCGTCATATCTTTAAAGTACTGTTGGGCAACACTCTCATTATGAACGACCCCATGTCAATTTTGGCCGGCTCGCCTTTGACTGTTTCCTTTTTACTTGCCCCGGTTTCACATGACTCCGGATCCAAATAGTCTCAAATTGTTTTTATTTCCTTTAGATGACCCGATCATCTTCCAATTGCTTCATGATTAACTTTTAGAATTAAGCCACAATTATGTGTGCGCATGTCGTGTCACTAGATTCGGCGTTTGAGCACAAGACAAATCTAAAGGGTAAAAAGAACTAAACAAATAAAATGACCGGAAGTAACAAAAGACCGAAAGCTTCATTAAACTAAGGACGAAATGGTTCAATGACAAAACGAACAAAACAAACCAGAGTACATCCCTGAAACAAAACTGGGCAAGACCAAAGCAAACTGCTATGACAAAAGGGTTTGACCACAAGACAACCCTAAAAATAACTCGGACAACAGAAATGACGACAAAAATGAACCACCAAAGTCCCATCTAGCTGACCAAAAGAGGGAGTGTCTTCCCAATTACCAAGCACGACGTTTTAGCCACTAAGTTCTGCATCAATATTGTCGAGGCTGCCATCTGCTTCAACATTTTTAGCTTCAGTCAATACACCACCCAGAGGATTCGTGTGCTCCCTGTCATCGTCATTGATCACAATCAACCACCCTTTTTGAATCATTCTTTCTATTTCCTTTTTCAAGGTACGACAACTCTCAATATCGTGCCCTCTGACATTGGAATGGTATGCACATCGTGCAGTAGGATCGAAGCTTCTTGCACGTGGGTCGGGAGTATATCCGGGGAGCGGTGTAATTAGGCCGACATGTTTTAACCTTTCAAACAGACTGGCATAGGATTGTCCGATAGGGGTGAGAGCCTTTTCTCGCTTCAGCAACCTCTCCTCCCTAAACGCCTTATTTGGCCTGAAACCTGACCCAGGGGGTTTCCGGTATGTTCGTGGGGGTTGGTAGGATTTTTGTGGAGCTGGGTACCTGGAAGGTGAAGTACGATTTTGGGTGTCCCGGGAGAGTAGTGGTGTTGGGGACGGGAGTAGCGTTGGGAAAACATAGCTGGAGGACGAGTAGTTGAGCTAGTTGAGCAGCTGGAGAAGTTGTGATAGGCGGGCATATATGGAGAGTGTGAGGGATCATCTGCCATCGGGTTCAGTGTACGGGTAAGGACCGAGTCTAGGAAGCTAGGTGGTGGCGGGGGTGGTGCTTTTCCATCCATCCATGCCCGATACATGTCGGCCACATGTTGTCTCAATATTTTGACTTCTTCTACTAACTCGTGGTTTCGTTCAACAAGCTGTTGTCGGGTATCGGCATCAACCCACTCAGTCTTGAGATTATCTGCCATTGTCCTCTGACTTTGTCTTACAGGGAAGAGTTATTTTAGAACCACAACCAACCACCTTTCTGTAAATGGACACAACAAAGCGAAGTCATCACGTTAACGTTAGGGCATTTGACAGACAGGTGAACGCACATTAGGGATGCAATGAACCTAGGCAGTTAAACATTTCTATCATGCATTTGCTTCAGTTTCATGTGTCATTCCAGCTTCTCATATCTGTGCTTCGCCAACTTTCCTTTATTTTCTAAATTGTTTTTTTTTTCTTCTCTATTTTTCTCTTTTTCTCTTTTTTTTTCTTTTTTTTTTCTTTTTGTAGTTTTTCATTTTTTTTTTCTTTTTGGTTATGGATATGGTCGAATCCTACGTGGATTGCCTACGTATCATGACCCCGCATGAATCGGACCGAGCGTAGTTCTTGCAAATTAATGCAAGAAAATAAAGAGATGTTTATTTGATTTTATTATTTATTATTTTTTTTTTTTGATTTTTCTTTGAAGGAAAATTATAGAAACCGACTCCAACTACAAACTTGTGTAGGAGATTTCTACAAGAATAAGAAAATTTTTGGTGTCAATTATGACTATTTCTACAAAATTAGCCAAGTAATGAAATTATGGCTATTTTTGCAAAATTTATTTAAGAAAGATAAACTTGAAAATTTTTTCATCCCGTGGCTCATGGGGCATCGTTCGGCATCGCCATAGCCAACGCAAGACTGAGAAGTTTCTAATGTCAATTGACTATTTTTACAAAATTGGCCATGTAATGGCTTATTTGACAAGCGGCTATTTTTGCAAAATTTTATTTAAGAGGCTACAAATTCAAAACTTTTCATCTTAAGGCTCATGGGGCATCGTTCAGCACTGACACAGGACAACACAAGACTGAGAAAGTTTAAATGCCAAATGTGGCCATTTCAGCAAAACCATATGTCGTTTTTTTTTTTTAATCATGTGGCTCATGGGGCATCGTTCGGCATCTCCATAAACCAACACAAAACTATTTTTTCATAAATTGGCTATGTAATGGCTTATTTGGACAAAGTGGCTCTTTTTGCAAAATTTTATTTGAGAAGATGCAAATTCAAAATTTTATCCTGGGGCCTAAGGGGCATCGTTCAGCACCGACACAGGCCAACACAAGACTGAGGAGGTTAAAATGCAAAAATGTGGCTATTTCAGCAAAATTTCGGCCATGTAATGGCTTGTTTGATAAAGTGGTTACTTTTGTAAAGTTGAGTGATGACTCAAAACTTGGTTTTTGCGGATACAGCCTTTTGACATTTCCGCGAGGGAATATTTCAAGGCTGTGTCCAAAATTATTTAAAATGATTCAAAGTGGCTATTCTTGCAAAAACAGCCTTCCAGCGTCCTTTTGAAGGACATTCGACTTGTTTTAAACAAGAATAGCATCAACCGACTTATTTATAACAAAATCAAAAATTTGACATTTTTTGGTTATTTTTGCAAAAGGGATGTGAACCCGGACTTGATTTTGCGGCTATGGCCTTGCAACATTTCCACAAGGAATATTTCAAGGCTGTGCCCACAAATTATTAAAATGATTCAAAGTGGCTATTTTTGAAAAAAAAATCACCTTCCGGCGTCCTTTCGGAACATTCGGCTATTTTCAAAAACAGGGTCACTTCGATTTATTGACAAAATTAAACACACATTTTTTTGATTTTTTAAAAGGGGTGGTTGGACCCGATGAGGGTTGCCTACGTATCCCACCTAATGGCGAGAATCAAACCTGCGTAGTTCGGTCCGTCAAAACAACTATTTTTTCTTCTATTGACTGACTAAGAAAACACATTTTGTTGGCAAAGTCAACCTTCTGTCGTCTTTTATCAGCAAACTAAATTTATTGACTTGTTGGTAAAACACATTTTTTGTATTTTCTGAAAGATATTTATTTCCCCATACTATTTCCTTTTGTTTTTTTCGTTTTTCTTCAGTATTTAAAAGCCGGTCAGCATGCCAGTCTAAATAAATGCTTACAACAAACATGATATAGCAAGATGGTCTTTTCATTTCAGGTTGCCTGTCCTAGACGGACCCAACCCCTGTGTTGAGTCCCCTAAGTCAAATGCAACGTGATGCAAATAAACGTTTCCTACTAGGGATTCGGTATGCAGTTATGTTATTCTAAGCTCAAAACCTTGTACCCGAGCAGACAACTCGGATTGAGGAGGGGGCTACGTACCGGGGACCCGCGGGATCGTCCGGCTTTGTAACTTATCCTGCCTCTTTTCTTATTTTTGGTATTGACACTAACGGAAAGGGGAGTCTCAACCAGTAAGCACATCCCCGGGGGTAAGAAGAGAAGGATTTTCGGCACAGTTTTATATACAGTTCACGCAATATCAAAGCGGTAAACATATAGCAGTTTTATATATACAGTTCACGCAATATCAAAGCGGTAATCATGTAGCACATTAATCAAAACATATAATGAAATCAGATATAAGCAAAAATAGCAATTTTACTGAGCTCGAATTCTTAAACCCCGAACCGAAGTTCCGGGTTACTTGTCCCCAGCAGAGTCGCCAGAGCTGTCACACCTCCTTTTACGCACCCGCGAGAGCGCGAGGGAGTTTTTCCAATTAAAGGACAATCGAAACGGGATCAATTCATTTAATTCAGAGTCGCCACTTGGAAAAATAATGGTGTCCCAAGTCACCGATTTAATCCCGAACCGAGGAAATTTATGACTCTATAATATAGTCCGCGAAACTAGAAACCTGGATAAGGAATTCTGTTAACCCGGGAGAAGGTGTTAGGCACTCCCGGATTCCGTGGTTTTAGCACGGTCGCTCAACTGCAATTTTTGTTTCTATCTGATTTCTTTATATATTTTTATTTGTGTGCTCTTATATTCCGCTTTAATTCTTAGAAGAATTGTGACGTCACGAAAACACATTTCGAGCCGCACCGCAACCGGTACGCCTGCGACTTTAATGTATTTCAATTTCGCCGAGAGTAAGATTTGGGTCACATAAATGCACACTCGTATTTAGGAAAGTAATTTTATTTCAAATCGTGCCTAAAGAGTCTATCGTCTGTTTAACTTTGGGAAAAGACCGTGAAATTCACTAAACAGTCCTTCCGAGTCTAAGTTCTCATGACAATTATTTGAGGGCCCCGCAATTTGGGTAGTTTTGTTTGGCGAGGCTCATCTCATTATTATTTATTAAGGGCTGATCCTAACATGGCTATGATTTTCTATTTGATTCTTGTCTCTAAGAAAAGAAAAAAAAATAGAATAAAGAGAAAGGTCCTAATTGATTAATCCGTGAACAACCTTATTAGCAAAGAAAAACCCGCATTCACTTACTCGTATTGATTATTCGCGTTCAAGTTTAAAGTCCTCTTCATTTTTTATTTAATTGCTAATCAAGAAGCATGATTTGAACAACATAATCATAAGCTAATCGTCTTCTAAGTGACTTATGCTTACGCCACGTAATTCGAGTTGTCGAAGTTAACATTCGAAGAAAACATGATTTAATATGAATGAGAGGCCTAAATACTTATTGTTGAATAAACTAACCTTTTCCAATTCCTAAGTTTCAAACCATTCCAGATAATGTATGATTTATGTTAACATGCTTCAACTTTGCTTCTAATTTTATCTTGAAAGGAACCTAGATTGGATTCTAGTTTATGCATATCTCCTACTTCACTGGCTTGAGCCAACATTAGCAACATAGCTTTGCATTTTTGGATCAACACTTCTAGATATAACATTCGTAAGCTATCTACTTGGTTTAGTATTCCCAAAAAAACAGTCCAATTTCTAACATAATGTAAGTACAAATACGAGGTAAGAATAGACATGTACACATCTCCTAATGTATATTCTAATATCGTATTTGAACATGCCCTTCAACAGGCCAACGGTTGAACATTTTCAATTCAGCATTTCAATTTGAAGTTACACCAAGCCAGTCTCGAAAACGCATACCTGGAGTTTGAAAAATCAAAAAATATGGAGGTGAGTCAGTGATAACTTCTAGCAATTGGCAGCTAGCAGACAGCAACAACAACAGCAAACCAAACAGCAACAACCAGCGACGAACAGTAAAGAAAAACCCACGACCAACAGAACAGTTGACCCAGAAATTGATGCGAGAAATCCGTGTAAACTCCAGACAAGAAACCAACAAGACAACAACCAGGAATCTAATGGCAAACCAAGCAAGATCAATTGAAATCCCAGTAAACCAAATCGAACACAGGTGTAAGAGAAACACTAGCCTTTCTGATATGCCAACGTGTTTGAACTTAAATAATTAACACTCTCACTCTATTTCTTTTTCTCAAAGAAGTGTATGCCTCTTCTCTGTCTAAGATCTATGCCCTCTTTAATGTTTTAAAACTCTCCATGTAAGTTCCCTCAACTCCCCTATATGTATACCCTTTTGAATATCAGATTGAATCCACAGAAAACTTCAAAGATAGACTTGTAAAATATCAGAAATCCAAAGGAAGAACTAAGTTCAATGGAACAGTAGTTATTTTCAATCTCTCTATCACTGTATTTCCCAGAATCCTTCTCCAATGCTCTCTATCCTGTGTATATTTTTTCGACCAGTCTTCTCTCTAAGGTCTGTGTCTGTATCTCTATTTAATTGTTTTCAGAATGCCCTCTACTCTCAGTGTCTCCCCCTCACTGTATGTTTTCCCCCTCTATATATTCAAATTCCCAACTGGCCAGCCTATCTCCATGATTGTTTTTTCCCTCTGGCCAGCCCATACCCTGTTCTGTTTTACCACTCAAATTATTAGAAAATTGTATTTTTCATTAATTACTTAGAGCAGCCCACTAACAAGTGTCTTATACCATTATTTAATCAATCAGTGCATTGGCAGTCATGAAATTAACATTCAGGCGTGCCTTCCCTTAGTGATATGGTACCCATGTGATTCTTACTCAACTGCCAGTGTTTTACACAGTCATCTGTCCTCATTAAGCTATTATTTTACTTAGTTCACAACAGGCTCATCAGCTTAATGCTTTGCAGAACAATACCAGGAATGCGATCCACTGACCTACTTTCCTTTTTAATTCAAACAATCAAACCAATTCAGTTCCTATTTCATAATGACCAATCAATCAACCAACCAATTTAACTCCTAACGGCTATTCAATCAATGCTAATAACTGTTCGGTATTTTAAATAACAATCCTACAAAAACTTTAAATGACGGTATTTAAACAATCGATTCCATAAAGCAATTAAACATATACCACACGGGTTAAAAGCAAGCTTAATGACCTATAAACAGAATAAGGGATTTAAACTACTCGACGATATTTTGAATTGATTAGTAGTCTATAATACCCGAGGTTAACAGTAAATAGAAAGAATTAACCAAATAAAAGGTCATTTGAGAAGAGGAGAGAAAAATCGCAATAAACGGACAAAGCAAAAAGAAATGATCAAATCAATTTAAACAAACAACAAGTACAAAAATAAAGAGAGAAACGGAAGAAATGGAATACCTCTAACCAGAATCAAATTTGAACTGGGCCGTTTGGACTTGGATTTGAACTTTGGGATCTAACGGACCTTAATTGAGAAATTTTTCAAATAAAAATATCCCAATTAAGGTCTATTAAACCTCAATTTCTTTTTGAATTTGAACAAAAACCCAAAGTTCGATTTTTAGGGTTTATGCGGCCATTTTGGGGCTCGACCAGTTCTAGCATGATTCGAGCCAAATCAGGGCTAGTAGGGGTATGAGGGAGGTCATGGGAGGGCTTGGGGTGAGTTTGGAGTGGTTTGGCGTTAGTTCGAGTTTGACTCGAATCTTCAAATGAAGATTCGAGGAGTTCCGGAGTGATTCGAGGTAAATGGTTCGTGGATATGGAATGGGGGAGTCGAGATGGTCTTATGGTGTAAAAATGGGGGGCTTTGGTGGCTGACCACCGCCGTAAGGCGATTCCCGGCGGTGGTGCACGGCGGAGGGCGGTGGAGCTTATTTGCCTCGTCTCTGATAGAGACGATGATGGGGTATGTGGATCGGGGGGCTGGGGTAAGCTTTGGATTTATATACCAATGCGGGAAATAAATCCTGGCCGTTTGATCTGATGAGATCAACGGCCTGGATCATTTCATTTATCCAAACGATACCGTTTGGTCGTTTATTGGAGTCGGGTTGTCTGTGGGTTGATTGGGTCGGGTTGCGTAACGGGTTGGGGGATGGGATCTCGACCGTTGGATCAACATGAATGAATGGCTTGGATAACCTGGCCAATTACGGCGTCGTTTGGGCGTATCTGGAGACGGACTGGGCTAATGCATGGCTTGGGCTGCCTGTATCGTTTGGGCTCCGGATTTAGAAGCCCCAAACTTAATTTTCAACCCTTTTTTCTTCCCCTTTTTTATAACAAAACCAAAATTCTAATTAATTTGTCATCATTAAAAATAAAACCATACGGATATTAATATTTAACAACAATTGACACATGATTAACAAAGAAAATAAAATCATATAATGACAACAAAATAAAATACACCCTTATTATTTTGTGATTTTTCCATTTACTAGTTAACTCAAAATTTTAAAAATAAGTTCCAAACGCTATTACATAAGTGTCTCATTTCTTATCAAAATTACTCCAATTAAATTCTAACGCACCTGTGAGCACGTGATTTTTGCCTTACTTGAGAAGTACTCCTAGAAAATTCAAAAATAAAAATAGTTTCATGTTGGGTATGACTTTTGTGATTTTGTGTTATCGTATCTTTTTGTGTGCACGTTTATTTATTTAAATTAAAAATACAAAAAATATATGTTAAGTTTTGCATTTTTAGTGTTTGATATCGAAGTCATGTGATTTACGTTTTGGGCAATATGTAATTGTGCACGTTAATTGTAGTAAAAAATAGCGGTGTTATAGGTTAGTATATACATATGTGTGTATATATATATATATGTATATATATACATATATATATATATATATATATACACATACGCATATAATATCCGATCTGGGCCAAATTCAGTCTAAAAGCCAGGCCCAAACGGATTTCTTCTAACCCAGCCCAAATACCCGTCCAGCCTCAGCCTGTATAACACTTGATCCGGACCGTTGGATTTTATTATCCAACGGCCCAGATTAATCATTTAATCCCAATATACACTCAGACTATGCTTTAACCAAACGACGTCGTTTGGTTTAAGTGAGGGGATCCTGATCGTTGATCGTAAATGATCCAACGATCAGGATTCAATCTCATCTCTGGTATATATCCCTCATTTCATACCCCGCCCCCCCAAGCCAGACCCCCCCTCTCCCTTCATCTCCCTCAGAGCTCTCAAACACCCAGCGTAACGCCACCGTATTCCGCCTGCCGGAAATCGCCTCACGGCGGTTCCGGTAGGCCAATCAAACCCAAACCAACGCCAAACCTTCCCCTCACCTCCCCCATCACGAACCCGGCCTCCACTAACCTCGAATCATGCCGGAGCTCCTCGAATCTTCATTTGAAGATTCGAGTCAAACTCGAACCTATGCCAAATCACCCCAAACTCACCCCAAACCCTCACATGGCCTCCCTCGTACCCCCGCCGGCATTGGTTTGCTTCGAATCTAACCAGAACCAGTAAAGCCCCAAATTTGGACCCTCAAGAACCCTAGAAAATCAAATGTTAAAATTTGTCAAATGAATCAAGATTTGGGGTCTAATGGGCCTTAATCGAAGTGTTTTTATTCAAGAACACTTCGACTAAGGTTCGTTCGATCTCAAAGCGAGCAAAGTCTGAGGCGAGCTCGGGTCCGTCGAGTAAAGCTTTGGAGCCTTTCCCGTTGGTGCGGCTGTCATTGGTAATCAAGGTCTAATTAATTGTTAGTTTAGTTTGCTTAACATGTTCTTCTTTTTCTATTCATCCTTTAAATTATGCTGGCCATCTTCAATGGACCTCTTTATTTGGTCGTTTCCTTCTATGTTCAGTGTTAAAATGAATCGTATATTCAGTTCGATTAAGGTCGTCAAGCATTTAATCCGTATTCGATTTGGTCCCTTGATTCTGCTTGAAGCATATTGAATCTGTAGGTCACTCATTTGATATCCATTGTGTATGTTTGTCGTCAACTAATCAATGTGGTAGAATAGTTTCGTATGTCCTGTTTATTAGCATTGATTGAATAGCCGTTAGGAGTTAAATTGGTTGTTTGACTGATTGTTCATTATGAAATAGGAATTGAATTGGCTTGATTTGTTTGAATTAAAATAGGACTATGAATTGTACTCCTGGTAGTTTCTGCAAAGCATTAAGCTGATAGGCCTGTTATTAACTAAGTAAAGTAATAGATTAATGAGGGATGATGACTGTGCAAAACACTGGCAGTCAAGTAGGAATCACATGGGCACAATATCACTAAGGGAGGGCACACCTGAATGCTAATGACTGCCAGTGCACTGGTTGATAAAATAATGGTATAAGGCACTTATAGTGGGCTGGCAGAGCATGGGTTAGGCAAAGGGATGGGTCTGCCCAGGGAATATACTGGACTGGCAGGCAGAGCATGGGGAGGGGGTGTCTGTTGATTATTGTATGTTAGAGTTTTCTGATTCTCTTGGCTTGGGGAGTTCATTTTTAACTATAAGTATAAGAGACTTGGAGAGCAAAAGGCAGACAGTGAGAATTGGAGAGAACCAGAGTAATTAGAGAGAAAAGAACATTGAAATACATACAGTAAGGGCTGAGAGCGCACATACACAAGAATATAGATAGAGAAAGCTAGTAAGTATAGGCCAAGAGACTGTTTCGATTGGCCTTTGGGTACTGTTTTCGTGTGTTTTAGTTGGGAGTGGCTGAGTGTTGGTCATTTGGTTGCTTGTTGTTCCTGTGTTGGTGTTATTGATCTCCTGCTGCATTGCTACTGCTGTGATTGAGTTTGTTGCTGCCTGGGGTTGTTGTGTGGTTGCTGTTGGTCCTTTAGTTGTGGTTGTCTCTGCTGTTAGTCCTTAGCTCACATGCTACTGTTGTTGGTTTGCTTCACTGGTGGGGTTTTGTTGCTGTGATTGCATCTTGGCTTTTGTTTTGGTTCTATTTTCTGGTTGTTGCCTGGTGCTGTTTGCTGTGGTGTGTCGATTGGTTGTTAATCCTGCTGTTGGGATTGTTGTTGGCCACTGGTTGCTGTTATTCTTTTGGTTGTTGCTGTTGCTGTGCATATAGTGGCAGTAACTGCCACTGGTTGCTGTTGGTCTGCTGTTTGCTGTGTTTCACCGGCTTAACTAATCTCCCTTCTCTTGCTTTGACAATTTCCAGGTATTTCACTACTGCCTGAAGTTGTAGACATGAATGGAAGCAATGAAACTTAGTTAAATACATGTGTACTCATTAAGGAGAACCCGAATATGTAATAAGCTGTATGTGTTGTAAACTGTGTTAACTTCATATTTCCCTAGCCTTTTGTAGTAGAAATGGTCTATTGGAAACACATTATGCAATAGATAGATGAATCAGTGAAATACATATTGTTATAGGTGTCAATTTGTTCAAGTTAAAAGTGTATAATAACTAACACCCAGTGTAGAGGTAAATAGAGGCATAATGATGGTAGTTTGATCGAAAATTATGAATTAGTAAGTACCACGCTCAATGTTCAAGTAGTTAATTGTAACAATAAGCGTGTAAATCCTGTTTTGTCTATAGTTCGTTCAAAAAGGGGAATCATGACGATTGATGTATCACTCCGTTGCTATTAGATTATCATTACACTTTAGCTCGTGTATGTCTACTATGATCTAGATCCTTTACACGAAAGCTGGTTATCAATTAGATTAGATTAAAATCGGAAACATGTTCAATATTCTTTCCTTAAATAAAACAAAAGTTTTCTGTTGACCAAATTAGCTTCGCCGATTTGAATAAAAACTAAGTTTAAGTAGTTTAAGAGCATAGTAAATCGTCTTCTAGCGTTCAATTTTGAGTCGGGGCTCTATTGAATGGCCCAAGTAAAAGAAAGTATCGAACTAGTAATGATAAACGATTAACATTTTTCTTTGTTAGAGATAAATCAAGTAGAGAATATAGTTCATCTTAGGCTCGGCCCTAATAATAATGAGATGAGCCTCGCCAAACGCAAATATACAATCGCGGGGCCCTCTAATCAGTTGTGGTGAAAACTTAGCCTTGGAAAGACCGTTTAGTTAATTTCACGGTCTTTTCCGAAGTTAATAAAGACGGTAGACTCTTTAGGCACGACTTGAAATAAAATTACTTTCCTGAATACGGGTGTGCATTTATGTGACCCGAATCTTACTCTCGGCGAAACTGAAATACATTAGAGTCGCAGGCGTACTGGTTACGGTGCGGCTCGAAATGTGTTTTCGTAACGTCGCAATTCTTCTAAAAAATAAGAGCGGAACATTGAAAGCACATAGTTAAAATATATAAAAGAATCAGATAGAAACAAAAATTGCAATTGAGCGACCGTGCCAAAACCACGGAATCCGGGAGTGCCTAACACCTTCTCCCGGGTTAACAGAATTCCTTATCCAGATTTCTAGTTTCGCAGACTGTATTACAGAGCCATAAATTTCCTCGGTTTCGGGATTAAACCGGTGACTTGGAACACCATTATTTTTCCAAGTGGCGACTCTGAATTAAATAAACTAATCCCGTCCCGATTGTCCTTTAATTGGAAAAACTCCCTCGCGTCCTCGCGGGTGCGTATCTGGCGACTCTGCTGGGGAAATAACCTCTGAACTTCGGTTCAGGGTTTAAGAATTCGAGCTCAGTTAAATTGTTGTTTTGTCTATATCTGATTTTACTACATGTTTAATTAACGTGCTACATGTCTACCGCTTTGATACTAGCTGCACTGTACATACAAACTGTTATATGTTTACCGCTTTGATATTACGTGAACTGTATATAAAACTGTGCCGCAAACCCTTCACTTCTCACCCCCGGGGATGTGCTCACTGGTTGAGACTCCCTATTCTGTTAGTGTCATACCCGAAATAATGAAGAGGCTCGGAAAGTTTCTAAGCCGGTTGGCCTTTTGGTTCCCGGAAAGGAGCTCCTTCCTCAACTCGAGTTGTCCGCTCGGGTACACAGTCTAGAACACATACCCAGGTTTTCAAACTTAGAATAACGTGACTTCATGCCGGATCCCTAGTAGGAACGCTTATTTGCATCATGTTGCATTTGACTTAGGGGACTCAACACAGGGGTTGGGTCCGTCTAGGACAGGCAACCTGAAATGGAAGACCATCTTGCTATGCCATGTTTGTTTCAAGCATTTATTCGAGCTTGCATGCTGACCGGCTTTTAAATACTGAAAAAAAAAAAAAAAAAAAAAAAAAAAAAAAAAAAAGGTAAATAGATATTTTCAGAAAATACAAAAATGGGTCTTACCAACAAAACCAATAGTTTGTTAACAAGAGACAACGGAAGGTTGACTTTGACAACAATGGGTTTCTTAACAAAATGTGTTTTTTTTTTTTTTTTTTTTTTCGGTCAATAAAAGAAAATGCGTTTCTTAATAAAATGTGTTTTCTTTGTCGGCAAATAAAAGAAAATGTGTTTTCTTAACTAAATGTGTTTTCTTTGTCGGTCAATAAAGGAAAATGTATTTCTTAACAAAGTGTGTTTTGTCGGTCAATAAAAGAAATAGTTTGTCTTGCCGGGCCGAACTACGCAAGTTTGATTCTCACCGGAGGTGAGATACGTAGGCAACCCCCGTCGGGTCCAACTTGCCATTTTTCAAAAAGTAAATACCAAAATCTGTAAATTTTGAAAAAATTATTGCCAGCCAAAATGATCGTTTTCTTTAAATAAATGTGCAGGATGAGCACGATTCAAAATGAACCCTTTTCACTCATGACTAAAATTCCGGTACAAATACGGCTATGGTGGAATGATCTAGGCCAAGGAGGACAGGATGAGGTTAAAAAGTATTTGAAAGGTCTCACGGGTCTGCTTGAAATAAAACCCCGGGGGGACATCATAAGAGCCTTAGTCACATATTGGGACTCCGCGCACAATGTCTTTCACTTCTCGGACTTCGAGCTCACCCCAACTGTTGAGGAAATGACCGGATACATTGGAAACACCGATATACCATTGGGGCATCAATATCTAATCGCCCCCAGGGTTGTCGCCGTACATCGGTTTTTAGATTCACTGAAGACGGCCAGAACGGTGCGTAACCCGGATCTAGCACGAGGGTTTTGTACTTTGAACTTCATTTATCAAAGGTACGGTCATGCGGGAGGTTTCGACGACCCAGAAAACAAATTATGCAGCAAGGGTAATCGCCCGAAATGGGAGGAGCACAGACGAGTTGCTTTCATGATAGCCTTTTTAGGACTCGTGGTATTCCCGAGGAAAGACGGGAACATTGATATAAAGTTGGCCGGAGTCGTCAGTACTTTGCTTGACCAAAGCGAGAGTACTCTTGCTCCTATGATACTGTCAGACATATATCGAGCCCTCACAATCTGCAAAGCCGGGGGAGATTTTTTCGAAGGCTGTAATTTACTGCTGCAAATGTGGATGATCGAGCACCTGTGTCGCCGCACCCAATTCTTGAGATATGGTCTAGTTGAGAAAACTTGCATAAGCGAATTCTATACAAGGATTGATAGGGTCGTCTTACCTGAAGGAACATTGGCATGGAGGGCATACTTTCAGGCTCTCAACGCAAGCCAAATACAATGGACGTTGGGTTGGTTGCAGATAGACAGAATCGTGTACATGCCAGCAGCTAGGTTCCCCTTTCTCTTAATGGGACTTAAAAGCATTCAACCTTATGCGCCCCATCGGGTGTTGAGACAACTCGGGAGGTGCCAGATAGTACCCAAAGAAGAAGACCTGAGTACCCATGTTATTGAAATTGGTCCCGACGGTCAATTCCCGGAAGCGAGGGTCCGCCAGATCTGGAGCAAATGCCAATATCTAGAGGCAAACACTTGTGTGCATGATCGAGCTAGAGGAGAGGTTGCACCCAGATATCTTACTTGGTACAAAGGAGAAACATCGGGGGAAAGACCAGCCAAAAGACCTCACCTCAGGGAATTTGCTGAAGCGTCCCAAGACCAATGGGACTGGTTGGCTAAGGAAGAGGTTTACAAAACCAGGATTGGCAAGATAGAGCAACGGGTCCAAGATCTTCAATTTGAAAGGGATGTGCAAGCCGCCGCCAACGAAGGAGATAAAAAGAAGTTGGCGCAAGAAAATGACTTTCTCTGAGAGCTCAAATCCAGCAAATGAAAAGGGATGCTGACAGACAGTTGAGGAGTCGAGCGGACGAAAAATTGATAAAGGGTTTGAGAAGCCAGGTTGCCGATGTACAAAGAGAATTGGAAGAGTCAAAAGCCCAAACAATGAGGATCCGTGCTAGCTGGAGAAAGGAGGCACATCAACATGCACTTCACCTACAACGGGTGGAAGAGGATTACACTGATATCGTCACCAGTTTAAGGGAAGCAAATGTTGTCCTCAGAGAGCGGGTTTTTAAGCAAGCCCAAGATGCCAGAGCAGACCTCGACCGTTGCCACAACTTGATGGCTCGGCTGCAAGAACAAATAGACAGGCTCCTAGACCAGGTCACCAACAACGCTCGAAGATTGGGGGCGAAAAACCAGCAGATAGAGCGGCTACTCGGAGAAAAGTACATGATCAGGGACAGGATTGGAGAAATCGGGCACTATGTTACCATGAAGTGCCTAGCTTGCGAAAGAATGCCCCGCGCCGACCTTTTCGCTTCAGTTATGGGTTATGTTCATCGGATCATGGAAGAGTTAAGGGAACTACACAAGGACCTCACACCAAGGCCCGCGGCAAGGCCGAATGATGCCTCGCGGGCCCCCAGGGAATTTAGGGCATTAGATTTTTAATTGAAAATGTATTTTAATGTTGAGTCAAGCTAGTTGGCATTTTCTTTACTTTTCCAAGTCAAGCATTTTCTTTTGTTTTGCTGATCGTTGTAAGACGTGTTTTGTAACTACACGGTTTTATTTGATATAAAAGTTACTGAATTTTGCCACAATCTTGTCACCAGAACTACGCTCGGTCTGATTCACGCGGGGTCGTGATACGTAGGCAATCCACATAAGATTCGACCACCACTAAAAAGAAAGAAAAAGAATCCAAAGGTTAAATAACAATAAGGCTTGCAAAGATAGTCGAAAAGAAAAAAAAAAGAAAGAAAAAGAAAAAGAAAAAGAAAAAGGGCCGGGATGACGCATGTTAAAGAGTACACGTAGAAAGGGTTATTTGGTTAGGTGCATTGCATCCAACGTGCTATAACATATCTGTCAAACTCGGTGAACTAACAAGTTTGTTGCGTGTGCCAGAAAGTTTAGCAGTTGGTTTGACAGAATATCCTGGCCAGCCATCACTACCGTACTAGATCCAAAGGACCAGTTACAGTAAGCATGTCGAGTTCTGGCAAGAGTCTCGAAGAAGAAAAGTCCGAGCTACAAATCATGAAGGAAGAAGTAGACCGGTTAAAACAACAGATAACAGAGATGCACTTGGCCTGGGCCAGGGAACAATCTTCACCAAACCGCCCTACTCTCGCCTCAGCTCCGGAACATCCGCCCATCGATCCTTCAACAAGCGCCCCGAGCTATCCATACTTTCAGGGGGAAAATCCATATGCCACCCACATTCCACCAGCCAAACCAAATCCTCCTCCAGTCGCCCCTGTTTTTGTAGCACCTCCACCTGCTCCTCTGCAAAGGCCGGCCAGCGAGCCATATGTTCGGATCCATGACAACTCTTACTATCCTCCAGAGCCTACTTTCAGGGCTCCTGAACCACAATCACATACACCTCACTGGGATAATCCGGCAGAACCGGAAAAACACTTCCAAAGTTCGGAGCACGAGGAAGTTGCCAGAAAAGTTAAAAGCCTGGAGCAGTCCTTCAGGAACATGCACGGTTTAGGCAACCAGGTCAGCGTCGCCTATAAGGATCTGTGTCCATTTCCGGACGTCCAGTTGCCAGCAGGATTTAAAATGCCCAAATTCGACCTATACGAGGGGCATGGTGACCCAGTGGCCCACCTGCGGGGGTTTTGCAGTAAAATGAGAGGGGCCGGAGGACGGGACGAGCTTCTTATAGCCTACTTCGGCCAGAGTCTGGGAGGATCGGCGTTGGAGTGGTACACTAGACAGGATCCCAGTAGATGGTTTACGTGGGATGATCTGGCTCAAGCTTTTATCGGCCAGTTCCAGTACAATCTTGAGATAATCCCCGACCGTCTATCATTGCTAAAATTAGAGAAGAAGCCTGCTGAAAGCTTCAGGGAATTTGGTTTCCGATGGAGGGAACAGGCGGCCAGGGTGGATCCACCGATGAGAGAGAGCGAGATGGTGGACTACTTCTTGCAGACATTAGAGCCCACCTACTTCGGACATCTGGTAACGTCCGTAGGCAAATCATTCACTGAGGTGATAAAAATGGGGGGTATGATCGAGGAAGGTTTGAAGGCCAACAAGATCATGAGTTACTCAGCACTGAAAGCCACCACTCAGGCTATCCAAAGCGGTACTGGAGGAGTACTAGGGAAGAAGAGGAGAGAGGAAGTTGCGGCCGTCGAGTCCGGGGCATGGTTCAAAAATAGAGGCCCCGCACCCCAATATAGCCCACCCCAACCTCACCACCAAAACTACTCTCACAACCCATATAGCCACCCGCAACATTATTATCCCGCACCTGATCCCCATTTTACTGTCCACCATGCACAATCCTATTCTGCACCTCCTGTTCATGCACCGTGGCGTGCACCGAACCCCCAGAACAATCATCCACCCCCAAGAGCTTACAGAAATCCCTCGGGCGCGAGTTTCCGTCCGAACCGGGCATTCAGGGGCGACAGGGCGCCAAAGCCAAAGACTTTCACTCCCTTAGGAGAGTCTTACACCAGTCTGTTCCACCGGTTAAAGCAGGTAGGGTTGCTGAATCCGGTTGAAGCTAAGCTGCCAAACCCTCTTCCGAAGAACCTGGACCATTCAGTAAATTGTGCCTACTGCTCGGGATGTCCGGGGCACGATACGGAAAAGTGTTGGAGGCTAAAGACGGCCATCCAGGAGCTCATTGACACTCGCAGGATTGAGGTCCGGACTCCAACAGAGCCCAACATCAACCAAAACCCGCTTCCAACTCATCATGAGACCAATATGATCGAGTTGGTACGGGCGGAGGAAGGAAAGGAGAAAGCCTCTCAAACTGTAATGATGATTAAGTCTAGCGGGGCAGGAACGAGAAAAGGGCCAAGCCTTGATGAGTCGCCCAGTTGCAAGAAGGACATACCAGGAGAGTCGGAAGCAGGAAAGGAAAGTGTGAACGAAGTACCGGTGAGGCCGGCCAAGATAGTTGTACCAGGGGCAGCAATCAAGCCCATCTTGACAGTAGCAGGCGTTCGAATGGATCCTTTCATCATCCAGCCAGCAACACAGTTGCCAATAACTGATAGCCGGGCCGTTCCATGGAATTATGCTCGGATTACAACGACCTACAGAGGAAAGGAGGTGAAAGAGGAAGTTTGTGAAGCCCGAGGGTTGACCCGCTCGGGGAGATGTTTTGCCCCTGCGGAATTGAGGAAGACCACTCCGGCAGTATTGAAAAAGCCGGTCACCTGATGAAGAGGCGGAAGAATTCTTGAAAAAGATGAAGCTGCATGACTACTCTGTCTTAGAGCAGTTGAAGAAGACTCCGGCGCAAATATCATTGCTATCCTTGCTGATACATTCGGAAGAACATCGGCAAGCATTGATGAAAGTCCTGAATGAGGCACATGTACCGAATAAAATCTCAGTGAGCCATTTGGAGAAGATCACCAACAGGATCTTCGAAGCAAATCGGATCACCTTCACCGATGACGAGTTGCCTGAGGAAGGCACTGAGCACAACAGGGCTTTATATCTTACGGTGAAGTGTGAAGAGGCGGTGGTTACCAAAGTCTTGGTCGATAATGGGTCCGGTGCTAACATTTGTCCTCTCTCTACACTGGGCAAATTAAAAGTAGACATCGGCAGGGTACGCGAGAACAGGGTATGTGTTCGAGGGTTTGACGGAGGAGGCAAAGCGTCGGTTGGTGACATAGTGCTAATCTTGACAATTGGGCCAGTGGAGTTCACCATGGAATTCCAGGTGCTGGACATGGTGGTGTCATATAACCTCCTAATAGGGCGACCATGGATTCATGCCGCAAAAGCAGTTCCATCCAGCTTACACCAGCTCGTCAAGTTTGAATGGGACCAGCAGGAGATCGTCGTCCATGGAGAGAACGATCCACAATCAGGCACCATCATTCCCTTTGTGGAAACAGAAGAAGACGTTGGGCCATGGGTGTATCAGGTCTGCGATGTGGTGTCCGCCCACCGAGTTCCGGAAGGGGAATGTATTCCCGGCGACGGAACAATTACTGCGGATGTCATGGTGGCGCATGAAATGTTGCGACATGGTTTCGTACCCGGTAAAGGGCTAGGTGCATCTCTGCAAGGAATTATACAACCGGTATCAGTGGTCGAAAACTTGGGAACCTTCGGCTTGGGATTCCAGCCAACCTCGGAGGACATCCGGCGAGCAAAGAGGAGCAAGCAGAAAACATGGGTGCTCCCAAAGCCTGTTCCACGCCTTTCCCAATCTTTTGTCAGGTCCGGAGCAAGAGGACATCCAGCGCCAAAGATTCCTGGTCCTACGGTCAGGCCAGACGAAGAGTTCTTCAGGAAGTTCGAAAACCTATTCACAGATGTATGTATGCTCGAAGATGGCGAAGGATCTAGTCATGCCGAGATACAATTTGTGGGACCAAAGGCAAAACTGAATAACTGGAAGGCTACTCCTCTCCCTGTCCGGAAGGAGTCTTGGTAGTTTGTCTTGGATTGTTTTTCTTTCGAAATTTTGTATTGGGGGCTTGTCCCCGAAGTAAAATCCCTTTGTTTTTAGTTCATTTTTGATTTAAGTTTGCAGTTTGTTTTCCCTTTGAACAATTCCCATTAATGAAATGTGGTTCCTTCGCGTCTAATTTTGTTTATCTTTTTCCTTCTTTTTACTTTTTTGAACAGCCTTCTTGCAACTGATCTTAATGATATGGCGTGCTTAAAGATTAATCAACCCAGTCTAGAAAGTCAATCGGGTTTGGAAATAATAACACATGAAATAAGAAGTGACGAGAGTGAGTCGGAGTACGGCGATGATGAAGCCGTAGAAGAAATCGGTGAAGAATTAAGTCACTTCGAGGAAAAACCCAAACCGAACTTAAATGATACCGAGGCCGTTAATCTAGGGAATGCTGATGACGTCAAAGAAACCCGGATAAGTGTCCATATTGAACCCAATCCGAGAGAAGAACCTGATCAAAACACTCATGGAGTTTAAAGACATTTTCGCATGGTCGTACGATGACATGCCCGGACTCAGCACACTGATCTAGTGGTTCATAGATTACCCACCGATCCGGCATATCCGCCCGTCAAGCAAAAGCTGCGAAAATTCAAGACGGAGACGAGTGTGAAGATTAAGGAGGAGGTAACCAAGCGAGTTGCAGGCGAAAGTCATTCGTGTCACTCGATACCTCGAATGGTTGGCTAACGTAGTACCGGTGCCAAAGAAAGACGGGAAGATCGGGGTATGCGTGGACTATCGCAATCTCAACAAGGCAAGTCCTAAGGATAATTTCCCACTTCCCAATATCCATATCCCGATTGATAATTGCGCCGGACGCGAAATTGGATCCTTTGTGGACTGTTATGCGGGATATCATCAGATTTTGATGGATGAAGAGGACGCCGAAAAGACGGCTTTTATCACACCGTGGGGGACTTATTGCTACCGAGTGATGCCGTTTGGTTTGAAGAATGCAGGGGCAACCTATATGAGGGCGATGACTACGGTATTCCATGATATGATACACAAGGAAATTGAGGTGTACGTGGATGATGTGATCATAAAGTCTAGGCGTCAAGAAGACCATGTTGCCGACCTCAGGAAGTTCTTTCAAAGACTTCGAAGGTACGACATCAAGCTCAACCCGGCCAAATGCGCATTCGGAGTTCCATCAGGAAAGTTGCTAGGATTCATCGTCAGCCGACGGGGCATTGAGTTGGACCCCTCCAAAATCAAGTCCATTCAGGAGTTACCCCCGCCGAAGAATAAAACAGAGGTAATGAGTCTGTTGGGAAGGTTGAATTACATCAGTAGGTTTATTGCCCAGCTTACGGCAACTTGTGAACCCATATTCCGCCTATTGAAGAAAGACGCTGCGATAGAATGGACGGCAGAATGTCAAGAAGCGTTTGACCGGATCAAAGGGTATCTGTCAAATCCACCCGTACTAGTTCCGCCTGAGCCAGGTAGACCCCTGATTCTTTATCTGACGGTCTTGGAGAATTCGTTTGGCTGCGTACTGGGGCAGCATGATCTTACCGGCAGGAAGGAACGGGCCATTTACTACCTCAGTAAGAAGTTCACAGTCCACGAGGTCAAGTACACTCATCTGGAAAAGACATGTTGCGCCCTAACTTGGGTAGCCCAAAAGCTGAAACACTACTTGTCTTCTTACACCACGTACCTCATTTTGCGGTTGGATCCGTTGAAGTATATTTTCCAGAAACCCATGCCTACAGGGAGGTTAGCAAAGTGGCAAATATTACTTACGGAATTCGACATCATATACATGACGAGGACGGCTATGAAAGCTCAAGCCCTGGCCGATCACTTAGCTGAAAATCCCGTTGATGACGAATACGAACCTTTGAGGACGTATTTTCCAGATGAGGAAGTATTGCAGATTGAGGGGTTGGAACTAACCAAGGATCCAGGATGGAAGCTCTTCTTCGATGGAGCGGCAAAGGCAAAAGGAGTCGGAGTAGGGGCTGTGCTTATATCTGAAACAGGACATCATTATCCTGTTACTGCTCAACTGCGTTTTCACTGTACCAATAATATGGCTGAGTACGAGGCATGTATCTTAGGGCTGCGATTAGCGGTGGACATGGATGTACGGGACGTCTTGGTCTTGGGGGACTCGGACCTTCTGGTACATCAGATTCAGGGAGAATGGGAAACCAGAGATTTAAAGCTTATCCCATATCGTCGGTGTTTGCATGATTTGACCAAACGCTTTCGATCGGTAGAATTCAGGCACATCCCAAGGATGCATAATGAGGTTGCCGACGCGTTGGCTACTTTAGCGTCGATGCTACATCACCCGGACAAGGTCCGTGTCGATCCGTTACATATCCAGATCCGAGATCAACATGCTTATTGTAATGTGATAGAGGAAGAGGTGGATGGTGAGCCGTGGTTTCATGATGTCAAGGAATACCTCAGGTTAGGAGTATACCCAGAACAAGCAACTGGAGATCAAAAGCGAGTTATTCGGCGGTTGGCGAACGGATTTTTCCTTAGTGGAGGGGTGCTATACAAAAGGACCCCGGATCTGGGATTGTTGAGATGTATAGATGCAAGTCAAGCCACAACAGTGATGACGGATATACACTCGGGAGTTTGCGGACCACACATGAGCGGATACGTATTGGCAAAGAAGATTCTTCGAGCAGGATACTATTGGCTCACTATGGAGCGAGATTGTATAAGTTTCGTGCGAAGATGTCATCAGTGTCAGATACACGGAGATCTGATTCATTCTCCGCCGACTGAATTGCATACAATGTCAGCACCATGGCCGTTTGTCGCATGGGGTATGGATGTTATTGGACCTATTGAGCCTGCGGCTTCCAATGGTCACAGGTTCATTCTGGTAACGATTGATTATTTTACCAAGTGGGTGGAGGCCAAAACATTCAAATCGGTGACCAAGAAGGCGGTAGTGGACTTCGTACACTCCCACATCATTTGTAGGTTTGGAATTCCAAAGATGATCATTACAGATAACGGTGCAAATCTTAACAGTGGATTGATGAAAGAGGTATGTCAACGGTTCAAGATTACACACCGAAATTCCACACCGTATCGCCCAAAAGCAAACGGTGCGGTCGAGGCAGCAAACAAGAACATAAAGAAGATATTGAGGAAGATGATAGAAGGGTCTAGGCAGTGGCATGAAAAGCTACCATTTGCGCTGTTGGGTTATCGCACTACCGTCCGGACTTCGGTAGGTGCAACTCCTTACTTGTTAGTGTACGGGACCGAAGCAGTAATACCCGCAGAAGTTGAGATTCCGTCCCTCCGAATTGTCGCTGAAGCTGAGATTGATGACGACGAGTGGGTCAAAACCCGATTAGAGCAATTGAGCTTGATCGATGAAAAGAGATTGACAGCAGTATGTCACGGCCAATTGTATCAAAAGAGAATGGCGAGAGCCTATAACAAGAAGGTACGGCCCAGGAGATTTGAGGTGGGACAGCATGTGCTGAAGAGAGTTCTACCACATCAGGCCGAGGCGAAAGGCAAGTTCGCTCCAAATTGGCAGGGACCTTTTGTGGTGACTAGAGTATTATCCAACGGCGCTCTATGTTTGACCGATGTCGAGGGAAGATGCACCGATATGGCTATCAATTCTGATGCAGTTAAGAGATATTATGTGTAATTCTTTAATGCATTTGTCAACGTTTGGTTTCGTTTGTGTGTACTTGCCATTTTTTCGGAGAATGAAATGACAGAGGCAGTTTTTCTACTACCCAAACACTTTAACCTTTGTTTCCCCATTTGAGCCTTAATTATTCTTTCATATACCCTCTTTCGGAATCATCAAGGAAGATGTGTAACAGAATAGAAAAGAAACAAAGAAGTAATACAAGAAAAAGTGAACTACGTTCGACCTGATTCCTCAAGAAGGATACGTAGGCGCCACACGGCTCGGTCATAATAAAATAAAAATCAAAAATCCCCCCAAGCAACAAAACTGGGGCAAAAGTCATTGTTTCGTTGGAAAGATAGTGTGGATTCCGAAAGTTGTAATAAGCTAACCGTCGAGGCTAAACCTCTTTCTTCAGCCCCACGCGCAAAAACCATATTAAGAACCAGAAAGACCTCTCGATCAGTATTTGAAAAGTGCCAAGTCATGTGAACGAAGGCCAAGAGTGACATCCCGACCCTCGATTGAATCCAAGATGCACAAGCCGAAAGGGGATAACGCTCTAGAGGGAATCTCAGGGGTGATACCCCGCCGCAGGGAAAGAAAGCATAAATGAGAGAGTCTTAACGGTGAAAACCCTCGCGGGCACCTTAAGGCGAAGGAAGTTGAGAGAAGTAAAATGAGAGAGTCTTACGGTGAAAACCTTTTACGGGCACCTTAAGGCGACGGGAGATAGAGAGAAATGAGAGAATCTCACTAGTGAAAACCCTTTGAAGGGCACTTTGAGGTGACAGGACGAGATGGTTACAAGATGTCTGCATGAGACAAGGTTGGGACACCCGTTTACCTCTAGCAGGACGCGGCATCAGAAAGTGATTGACATGAATAGACTGGGTAGTTTAATCTCAAAGGCGCGGCATAACATTGGATCAGGCACACATTCAGATAAGTTTCCCTATTTTTTGAGTTCAGAAAAGTTTTTCTCTTCTTTTTGTCATTTGCGGTCAGTATTCTTTCCTTTTCTTTCATTTTCGAAAATTGATTTTTCAAAGCTTACTACCAAGTCTCCCAAAGCAGTATATTGAAAGTGAATAGGCATGGAACAAGGCAATGAGACAGAAGTCGTTACGATAGTGAGATTGGGAGGACAGGCCGAGTGGAAGGTTCGCAAGAATTATGGAGTATGATGGACACATGTGGCATGTCCGAAAGATGATTTCACGCAACAGATCACCGGCTTAAAAAGAGTCGGACCAAACCAAAGAGTGGAATAAAAGGAAAGATGAGAGGTCGTTCGTGGAAAAAAGCATCTTCCCAAGCAAGCGTCAACATCGTCCTCAAAGTTCGAGAGAGGCCAAGCAGCGGAAAGAGAATGGCCTCAGCAAGAGTGGCACGACCACTCGCGGCGTTTTGAAACTAACAATTTTTCTTTGATTTAAAGCAGGAAAAGAGGGTCCGACGGCGGAAAAGCATACCGTCCAGAAGTTTATCACACTGGGGCAGAAAATTTTCTCTTGTTGCGAAAATTTTCTGGAAAGCAAGACTCAGAGGATAAGTGTAGAAAGCAACACAAGACGGGGTGATCTTTGAGCCGGGTGTCATCTCCAGCAGTTATTGGAAAAAGAAAAATGGCTTCGAGATTCCCCCAGCAAGTATTACATCCTATAATTTGATCAAGGAAACAAAAGCGTGAGTCCCAAAAGAGGTAGGGGAAGAAGGAAGAGAATGAGGGGCGAAGGAAACAAAGAATACCTCCTCAGCAGCATCACC
This sequence comes from Nicotiana noctiflora, assembly GCA_032618575.1. Classification (NCBI taxonomy): domain Eukaryota; kingdom Viridiplantae; phylum Streptophyta; class Magnoliopsida; order Solanales; family Solanaceae; genus Nicotiana; species Nicotiana noctiflora. The sequence continues at coordinate 31,345 of JASVEL010011193.1, forward strand.
CCCCAGCAGGCGAGTAAACAGTTCCGAAAATATCCCCAGCAGCCAGAAGAAAAGTAACACGACCTAGGGGAAAGCAATTCCAAGACGGGATAATTCAGAAGTGAAGGTGGTCCGAGAGGTAACGCAGGAACAAGGATAGGGTACAATAGGCAAAGGAAGGTAATGGAGTGGCGATTTAATTTTGAAGTAGTAGTTGAAGTCAGGGAGCCCGCCTGGAGAATGGAGTGGCGATTTAATTTTGAAGTTGTAGTTGAAGTCAGGGAGCCCGCCTGGAGAATGGAGTGGCGATTTTATTTTGAAGCAGTAGTTGAAGTCAGGGAGCCCGCCTGGAGAATGGAGTGGCGATTTAATTTTGAAGTTGTAGTTGAAGTCAGGAAGCCCGCCTGGAGAACGGAGTGGCGATTTAATTTTGAAGTAGTAGTTGAAGTCAGGGAGCCCGCCTGGAGAATGGAGTGGCGTTTTAATTTTTAAGTTATAGTTGAAGTCAGGGAGCCCGCCTGGAGAATGGAGTGGCGTTTTAATTTTCAAGTAGTAGTTGAAGTCAGGAAGCCCGCCTGGAGAATGAAGTGGCGATTTAATTTTTGGAGTTGTAGTTGAAGTCAGGGAGCCCGCCTGAAGAATGGAGTGGCGATTTAATTTTGAAGTAGTGGCTGAAGTCAGGGAGCCCGCCTGGAGAATGGAGTGGCGATTTTATTTTGAAGCAGTAGTTGAAGTCAGGGAGCCCGCCTGGAGAATGGAGTGGCGATTTAATTTTGAAGTTGTAGTTGAAGTCAGGAAGCCCGCCTGGAGAATGGAGTGGCGATTTAATTTTGAAGTAGTAGTTGAAGTCGGGGAGCCCGCCTGGAGAATGGAGTGGCGTTTTAATTTTTAAGTTATAGTTGAAGTCAGGGAGCCCGCCTGGAGAATGGAGTGGCGTTTTAATTTTCAAGTAGTAGTTGAAGTCAGGAAGCCCGCCTGGAGAATGAAGTGGCGATTTAATTTTTGGAGTTGTAGTTGAAGTCAGGAAGCCCGCCCGGAGAATGGAATGGCGATTTAATTTCGAAGTAATAGTTGAAGTCAGGGAGCCCGCCTGGATAATGGAGTGGCAATTTACTTTCGAAGTTGTTTGAGGGAAGCAGTAGAGTATAACAGAAATCCCCAGCAGGAATTCCAATTCAAAATCAGAAGGAAGGCAACAAGGATCAGAAAGATAGATTCAGACTTCGAAGAAGAATAATTCGAAGATCGCAAGGAAGGAACATCAAGTCCGACAGAATAGCAAGGAACATAGAAAGTCAAGATGAAGAGATAGATAAGATTTCGCAATGCTGTAACTTAGTCTAGCTTCTTATTTTGTTATTTAGTACGATGTAACAACGAGATCAGTTAAGTAGTGGCAACAGCAGTAATAGCGGTAACAGCAGTAACAGCGGCAGTAGCAGTAACAGCGAGATCGCAACAGTCATGGTAGTCCCAGCTACCAGAACTTCCCGAACTACATTGACCCGATTCCCTTTTAGCCAGGGATATGTAGGAGACCTTTGAAGCAAGGTTCGGTCAAAACTTTTCCAAAATGCTTCATACGGAGTGTTCGAATAGGCAAAAATCGCTTATATCCGCTCATTTATCTTTGCACGAAAACTCTGCGTGTTTACGCGCAAAGAGGGGCAGTTGTGAGCACGTGATTTTTGCCTTACTTGAGAAGTACTCCCAGAAAATTCAAAAATAAAAATAGTTTCATGTTGGGTATGACTTTTGTGATTTTGTGTTATCGTATCTTTTTGTGTGCACGTTTATTTATTTAAATTAAAAATACAAAAAATATATGTTAAGTTTTGCATTTTTAGTGTTTGATATCGAAGTCATGTGATTTACGTTTTGGGCAATATGTAATTGTGCACGTTAATTGTAGTAAAAAATAGCGGTGTTATAGGTTAGTATATACATATGTGTGTATATATATATATATATGTATATATATACATATATATATATATATATATATACACATACACATATAATATCCGATCTGGGCCAAATTCAGTCTAAAAGCCAGGCCCAAACGGATTTCTTCTAACCCAGCCCAAATACCCGTCCAGCCTCAGCCTGTATAACACTTGATCTGGACCGTTGGATTTTATTATCCAACGGCCCAGATTAATCATTTAATCCCAATATACACTCGGACTATGCTTTAACCAAACGACGTCGTTTGGTTTAAGTGAGGGGATCCTGATCGTTGATCGTAAATGATCCAACGATCAGGATTCAATCTCATCTCTGGTATATATTCCTCATTTCGTACCCCGCCCCCCCAAGCCAGAACCCCCCCTCTCCCTTCATCTCCCTCAGAGCTCTCAAACACCCAGCGTAACGCCGCCGTGTCCCGCCTGCCGGAAATCGCCTCACGGCGGTTCCGGTAGGCCAATCGCCACCAAACCAATGCCAAACCCTTCCCCTCACCTCCCCCATCACGAACCCAACCTCCACTAACCTCGAATCATGCCGGAGCTCCTCGAATCTTCATTTGAAGATTCGAGTCAAACTCGAACCTATGCCAAATCACCCCAAACTCACCCCAAACCCTCACATGGCCTCCCTCGTACCCCCGCCGGCATTGGTTTGCTTCGAATCTAACCAGAACCAGTAAAGCCCCAAATTTGGACCCTCAAGAACCCTAGAAAATCAAATGTTAAAATTTGTCAAATGAATCAAGATTTGGGGTCTAATGGGCCTTAATCGAAGTGTTTTTATTCAAGAACACTTCGACTAAGGTTCGTTCGATCTCAAAGCGAGCAAAGTCTGAGGCGAGCTCGGGTCCGTCGAGTAAAGCTTTGGAGCCTTTCCCGTTGGTGCGGCTGTCATTGGTAATCAAGGTCTAATTAATTGTTAGTTTAGTTTGCTTAACATGTTCTTCTTTTTCTATTCATCCTTTAAATTATGTCTGGCCATCTTCAATGGACCTCTTTATTTGGTCGTTTCCTTCTATGTTCAGTGTTAAAATGAATCGTATATTCAGTTCGATTAAGGTCGTCAAGCATTTAATCCGTATTCGATTTGGTCCCTTGATTCTGCTTGAAGCATATTGAATCTGTAGGTCACTCATTTGATATCCATTGTGTATGTTTGTCGTCAACTAATCAATGTGGTAGAATAGTTTCGTATGTCTTGTTTATTAGCATTGATTGAATAGCCGTTAGGAGTTAAATTGGTTGTTTGATTGATTGTTCATTATGAAATAGGAATTGAATTGGCTTGATTTGTTTGAATTAAAATAGGACTATGAATTGTACTCCTGGTAGTTTCTGCAAAGCATTAAGCTGATAGGCCTGTTATTAACTAAGTAAAGTAATAGATTAATGAGGGATGATGACTGTGCAAAACACTGGCAGTCAAGTAGGAATCACATGGGCACAATATCACTAAGGGAGGGCACACCTGAATGCTAATGACTGCCAGTGCACTGGTTGATAAAATAATGGTATAAGGCACTTATAGTGGGCTGGCAGAGCATGGGTTAGGCAAAGGGATGGGTCTGCCCAGGGAATATACTGGACTGGCAGGCAGAGCATGGGGAGGGGGTGTCTGTTGATTATTGTATGTTAGAGTTTTCTGATTCTCTTGGCTTGGGGAGTTCATTTTTAACTATAAGTATAAGAGACTTGGAGAGCAAAAGGCAGACAGTGAGAATTGGAGAGAACCAGAGTAATTAGAGAGAAAAGAACATTGAAATACATACAGTAAGGGCTGAGAGCGCACATACACAAGAATATAGATAGAGAAAGCTAGTAAGTATAGGCCAAGAGACTGTTTCGATTGGCCTTTGGGTACTGTTTTCGTGTGTTTTAGTTGGGAGTGGCTGAGTGTTGGTCATTTGGTTGCTTGTTGTTCCTGTGTTGGTGTTATTGATCTCCTGCTGCATTGCTACTGCTGTGATTGAGTTTGTTGCTGCCTGGGGTTGTTGTGTGGTTGTTGTTGGTCCTTTAGTTGTGGTTGTCTCTGCTGTTAGTCCTTAGCTCACATGCTACTGTTGTTGGTTTGCTTCACTGGTGGGGTTTTGTTGCTGTGATTGCATCTTGGCTTTTGTTTTGGTTCTATTTTCTGGTTGTTGCCTGGTGCTGTTTGCTGTGGTGTGTCGATTGGTTGTTAATCCTGCTGTTGGGATTGTTGTTGGCCACTGGTTGCTGTTATTCTTTTGGTTGTTGCTGTTGCTGTGCATATAGTGGCAGTAACTGCCACTGGTTGCTGTTGGTCTGCTGTTTGCTGTGTTTCACCGGCTTAACTAATCTCCCTTCTCTTGCTTTGACAATTTCCAGGTATTTCACTACTGCCTGAAGTTGTAGACATGAATGGAAGCAATGAAACTTAGTTAAATACATGTGTACTCATTAAGGAGAACCCGAATATGTAATAAGCTGTATGTGTTGTAAACTGTGTTAACTTCATATTTCCCTAGCCTGTTATAGTAGAAATGGTCTATGGGAAACACATTATGCAATAGATAGATGAATCGGTGAAATACATATTGTTATAGGTGTCAATTTGTTCAAGTTAAAAGTGTATAATAACTAACACCCAGTGTAGAGGTAAATAGAGGCATAATGATGGTAGTTTGATCGAAAATTATGAATTAGTAAGTACCACGCTCAATGTTCAAGTAGTTAATTGTAACAATAAGCGTGTAAATCCTGTTTTGTCTATAGTTCGTTCAAAAAGGGGAATCATGACGATTGATGTATCACTCCGTTGCTATTAGATTATCAGTACACTTTAGCTCGTGTATGTCTACTATGATCTAGATCCTTTACACGAAAGCTGGTTATCAATTAGATTAGATTAAAATCGGAAACATGTTCAATATTCTTTCCTTAAATAAAACAAAAGTTTTCCTGTTGACCAAATTAGCTTCGCCGATTTGAATAAAAACTAAGTTTAAGTAGTTTAAGAGCATAGTAAATCGTCTTCTAGCGTTCAATTTTGAGTCGGGGCTCTATTGAATGGCCCAAGTAAAAGAAAGTATCGAACTAGTAATGATAAACGATTAACATTTTTCTTTGTTAGAGATAAATCAAGTAGAGAATATAGTTCATCTTAGGCTCGGCCCTCAATAATAATGAGATGAGCCTCGCCAAACGCAAATATACAATCGCGGGGCCCTCTAATCAGTTGTGGTGAAAACTTAGCCTTGGAAAGACCGTTTAGTTAATTTCACGGTCTTTTCCGAAGTTAATAAAGACGGTAGACTCTTTAGGCACGACTTGAAATAAAATTACTTTCCTGAATACGGGTGTGCATTTATGTGACCCGAATCTTACTCTCGGCGAAACTGAAATACATTAGAGTCGCAGGCGTACTGGTTACGGTGCGGCTCGAAATGTGTTTTCGTAACGTCGCAATTCTTCTAAAAAAATAAGAGCGGAACATTGAAAGCACATAGTTAAAATATATAAAAGAATCAGATAGAAACAAAAATTGCAATTGAGCGACCGTGCCAAAACCACGGAATCCGGGAGTGCCTAACACCTTCTCCCGGGTTAACAGAATTCCTTATCCAGATTTCTAGTTTCGCAGACCGTATTACAGAGCCATAAATTTCCTCGGTTTCGGGATTAAACCGGTGACTTGGAACACCATTATTTTTCCAAGTGGCGACTCTGAATTAAATAAACTAATCCCGTCCCGATTGTCCTTTAATTGGAAAAACTCCCTCGCGTCCTCGCGGGTGCGTAAAAAGGAGGTGTGACAGCTCTGGCGACTCTGCTGGGGATAATGCCTCTGAACTTCGGTTTAGGGTTTAAGAATTCGAGCTCAGTTAAATTGTTGTTTTGTCTATATCTGATTTTACTACATGTTTACTTAACAGATACGAATAATAAGAAAATAATAACACGAAATCACAAATATTGCAAACAACGCAAAACTCTTTTATTTTTGAATCTTTTAGGAGTAATTCGTGGGAGGCAAAAATCACGTGCTCACATAAATAATAAACATGGCACGGAATGATCCATCGTGCATAAATTAAGTAACAATGGCACGGAATGATCCTTCGTCCGAACATAAGTAAAAAAAATGGCACGGCATCACCCTTCGTTCATTATCACTTTTCCTCACTCAAATAACAATCACAGTCAAGGGTAAAAGAATGAAACAGGTAATATGTACTGTCCCGGCAAGGGAAACAATAATCATAACAATATCCCGGCAAGGGAACAACATCAACAACACAACAAAGTCCCGACAAGGGAAACAATAATCAACCTTCACAACCCAACAAGGGCTTAAGAACATGACTTAAGAACATTCCACATTAACTCACAACATGTGTCAACAAACGACTCACGGTCATGCTAGACGTCGGTGTATAGATGCTCGTCACCATGCCTATACACCGCACTCGATCACATAGCAATTAGCAATTATCCCACTCAATCCTATTCCATCAAGCTAGGATAGATAAAACACTTACCTCAAAGCCTTGAAGTCCACTTAACCTTCAACTATCGCTTTACCTCGAAATTCAACCTTCAAGTCGCTCGAATCTAATCATAATTGGTTCAATTACTTTAATAAATACTATAAATTGGTTTGGATGCATAAAATGGTTTAATCAAAGTTTTACCCAAAATTTTCCAAAACGCCCCTGGTCCTACATGGTCGAAACTCGGGGTTCGAAATAAAAATCTGGTTACATGTTCCCTCACGAGTTCAATTATATGATTTGTTTCGAAATCGGACCTAAAATGAAGGTCCAATTCTCTAATTTATGAAAAACCTACGTTCTACCCAAAAACAACAATTTTAACCATAAAACCTTTGATTTCTCATGGAAAACATGTTTAATTATGTTAGGAATTGAAAGAGTTGAGTAAAAATTGACTTACAAGTGATTTGGAGTGATATTGCTTTTGAAAAATCGTTTGTGGTGTTTTGGGTTTTGAAAGAATGGTGAAAAGGAGTTTAAAATCGTTTATGTATAAGATTGCACGGCTGCGGATATGGGAATTGCGAACATATGTTCGCAATTGCGAACATAGCAGGTCCTGACTACGGACATTGCATTTGCGAGGGAATTGTTAGCATTTGCGAACATAGGCCAATACAGGACCACTTCGCATTTGTGAAGTTCTGTTCGCATTTGTTAACTTGTGCCTTTCCTAGGTAACATCGCATTTGCGAAGTCTTGTTCGCATTTGCGAACCAAGGCCTTTCCTGGCCAACTTCGCGTTTATGAAGGTTGGTTCGCATTTGCGAACCAAGGCCAGTTATGGGTCCTCTCGTAATTGCGAGTAATTCTTCGCAATTGCGAAGATATCAGTTGGGAAAAATACCGGCTGTGTTCTTTTTCAAAATTTGCTCAAACGGCCTATCAAATCTTTACCCGAGCCCTCAAGCTCCAAACCAAACATGCACACAACCTCAAAAATATACCACGAACTTGCTCACGCGATCAAATCGCCAATATAACATCGTTTTCATAGAATTGAGCTTCAAATTCATGATTTCTTCTTTTAAACTTCATAAACTTTCAAATTTGGAACTCATGGTTCAAAACACATCAAACAACGTTCAATTTCCGTCAAACTTTGCAGGAAGTACTTAAATAATTTATAAGACTTGTACCGGTCGTTGGAACCAAAATACGAGCCCGATATCATGGTCTTTTGATCAATTTTCATTTCCATTTCCATTAATAATTTCAGCAAAATAATTTAACAGAAAAATTCATATCTTGGGCTCTAGGCCTCGGAATGCGACTTCGGACGCATGTCCGAGTCCCATATTTTCCAGCGGACCTTTCGGGACTGTTCAATCTCGGGTCTGGGTCCGTTTACCAAAAATATTGACCGAAGTCAACTATATCAATATTAATATCAAATTTCTTCAAATTTTCCATAGAATTCACATATTCTAACACAAAACATTTCCGACTACGTGCCCGGACTACGTACGTAAATCGAGGCAATATAAGATAAGGTTTTCAAGGCCTCGGAAGCGCAAAAAAAATGAGGAAAACAGGTGATGATCCTTTGGGTCGTCACAGATCATGGGCGGAGATGCTTATACCGACCTCACTGTCCAAATGCAGGTTAAGCACTAAATTCAGAGCCAAGAAAAAGTAAGGCAGAATACATAAATGGACCCTTAAACTTGGCATTTTTTGTCACTTGAACACCTAAACGTGGAGTTGTTCCTATCAAACCCTTCAACTAAACCACATTTGTGCAAATTCGACACTTTGTAGTGACATGATTGAGTGCGGGAGGAAGGACGCGTGAACATGAGAAAAATATTGTTGATTATTATTATATTAATATATTATTTCAATTAAAGCTAAGGTTTACCCTACATTCTATTTCTTTTCTTATTTCTGTGAACCCATCATTTTTCCTCTTAATTTTTTTAAAAAGAAAGTTTTGTTTACAAGGATTTGACTATTCTCATTTGATATGCTTGTTCACTTTACACGTCACTTGTAAGCTACACCAACTTAAATGATGAATAGAAAGAGTAGCGTGGAATTTCAGTGAAATTGAAACAAGAAGAAGTGAGATAAGTTGAACGGGAAAAATTTCCAGTGAGCTTTTCAGGGCACTAAGTCACCAAAGCCGATGGTCAGACTTTCTATTTTCTGAAATGGGTTTCAATTTGTTTTGGGGGTTAATTTGATAAGGTGGAATATTTTTAAGCTGTTAGAGGCAACTATAATATATACATTTAATTTTTATAAAAGCTTTTGTCAGATGGTTTACAAAGTATCTAATTAGCAGATATATAATTTAGTTGAAGGGTCTAATACGACGACTTTAGATTTACGTATCCAAATAACGAAAATGGCCAAATTTAATGGTCGAGTCACGTATTGTGCCAAAAAGTAAATTATAGTTTACATGCTCTGGTCCTGGGGTCCTTTAAAACAACTCATTTTCTATAAAATAATATGTGGTGCCGAAGCTGATAATATTAATGAAATATCTAGGTGTCTTGACTTAGAAAGATCAGTTAAATGAAAACCTAGGCTGGTCCAAGTTAAAATATATAGTGTTTGTTTGGTCCACTTATTAATTATGAGAGGATTATAAAGCAAAATTATTTTTATAATGAATAATAAATGAAGTCGTATAGGGTAATTATTAATGAGAAAAATTATTATACATAAATTACCTACTTTAAAATAATATTTTTATCGTTCAATATTTAATTTCTTTATTGTTGATATGCGTATTCTTATTTCACATTCTATCTCCAATAAAATAATACATAAATTATATCATTTCTTAATGTGGCTATTATTTAATATACCAACAAAATATTGTAGTAGTATTAGTTATGAGGTAATTTATAATTATATTTTAATTATAGATCAAATCAAATATTATCATATTTTATATGAGATTAATTGGTTCAATAATAATACCACAAGTAAACCACCATAATGTATAAACTTTATTGTTATTGTGACATATATCTACCACATTGTCAGCTGATGGATACCATATATATGTCTGTCTCTCTTTGGTTGATATCAAGAAACTGAAAAAGAATATTGGAAAAGGCACCAAAAAGTAAGAAGAAAAAGAAAACTTTATCATCAAATTTCCAACTTTTTGGCATCTGTAAGGAATTAAGGATAGATCCTTTTTCCTTTGAAAGAGAAAGGTACCTTGGCTCTTTTCTTCCAGAAAAATTCTAGTCTATCTGCACAAAATATGAGGGACCTACCATGTCCTATGTTATTCTTTCTAAAATAATAATCTCCAATTTATAGTCAATTTTCTCTTTTTCCCCATTAGCTGTTTTTGCATTTGTTGGCCCCTCATACTCTACCTAACATAATGTTATCCTAAAAAAAATATCATAATTTGTGGCTGAAGTTCAAATACTTGGTAGTGATGACTTTGGAAACAGATTTTGTTTTTGTGAGTCTTGTACACTTGTGTCAACAGCAGCCAATAATAACAACAACAATAACAACAACTCAGTATATTCCTACAAAGTGGAGTCTGGGGAGGGTAACAGTAGACATGCCTTACCTCTATCCGAGAGGGCAAAGATGTTGTTTCCAATCGACCCTCGGCGCACGGAAAAGAAAGGCAAACAAAACAAAACAAAAACAAAAACCGCATTAGTTACTCCAGCATACATCGCATAAAAATTATCTAAACATAAGAGACATACGTACCATGAATGAGCAGGCATGCAATGATATTAAAACAATAACTACCAGAAATGACTACCATAAGAGAACACAAACTAATCCTCTATGGGCGGCCCTACCACGCCTCGCCCACCCCGGGAAAGAAGTACGGAAAAATCTAGAAGTCCCTATCCTACAACCCTGGTACTAGACCTCCAGACTTTCCTATCGAGGGTCATGTCCTCGGAAATCCGCATCCTGGCCATGTCCTATCTAATAACCTCTCCCCAGTATCTCTTAGGCCTCCCTCTGCCTCGCCTCACACCAATCACCGCTAGCCGCTCACAACTTCTCACCGGGGCATCGGGGCTTCTCCTTCGCACATGCCCGAACCACCGAAGCCTCGCCTCACGCATCTTCTCATCCACTGGGGCCACCCACACCTTCTCCCGAATAACTTCGTTCCTAATCTTATCTAACCTGGTGAGCCCGCACATCCACCTAAGCATCCTCATCTCCGCAACCATCATCCTCTGAACATGAGATTTCTTCACCGGCCAACACTCCGTCCCATACAGCATGGCAGGTCTAACCACAACTCTATAAAACTTCCCCTTGAGTTTATGTGGCACTTTCTTATCACACAAGACTCCTGATGCAAGCCTCCACTTCGACCACCCCGCCGCTATACGGTGCGTGGCATCCCCGTCGATCTCCCCGTCCCCATGGATCACCGATCCAAGATATCTGAATCTATCCTTCTTGGCTATGGCCTGGGATCAAAGCATCACGCTCCCTCCCACTTCGCTCGGCTCAGCGCTAAACTTGCACTCCAGATATTCTGTCTTAGACCTGCTTAGTTTGAACCCCTTAGACTCGAGAGTCTGTCTCCATTCCTCTGGCCTCTCGTTAATACCGACCCTCCACTCGTCTACCAGGACTATGTCATCAGCAAATAGTATACACCAAGGTACATCCCCTTTAATATGCCGCGTCAAAGCATCCATCACCAAGGCAAACAAGAGGGGCTAAGCGCAGATCCTTGATGGAGCTCCATAACTACCGGGAAATGATCTGAGTCGCCACCCACTGTCCTGAGCTCCATCGTACATGTCCTTGATTATTCTGATGTAGGCTTCTGGCACGCTCTTAGCCTCTAGACACCTCCATAGCACCTCCCTAGGGACCTTGTCATACGCCTTTTCCAAGTCGATGAACACCATGTGCAGGTCCTTCTTCATATCCCTGAATTGTTCCACCAATCTCCTGACAAGGTGGATAGCTTCTGTAATGGACCGACCCGGCATGAAATCGAACTGATTCACGGAAATAGATGCCGACTCCCTCACCCTGGCCTCGATCACCCGCTCCCAAACCTTCATGGTGTGGCTTATTAATTTGATGCCCCTATAGTTGTTGCAACACTGGATATCCCCTTTGTTCTTATACAAGGGCACCACTGTACTCCACCTCCACTCCTCCGACAACCTTTTGGACCTGAAGACCGGATTGAACAACCTGGTGGGCCACTCCACTCCTGGCTTACCCATGCATTTCCACAACTCCGCCGGGATTTCGTCTGGCCCGGTCGCTCGACCTCTACTCATCCTGCGCAAAGCCCCCACGACCTCTTCCACCCTAATGCGCCTGCGGTACCCTAAGTCTCTATGCCGCTCTGAATGTCCCAGCTCCCCTAGTTCTATGTTTTGGTCGCCTTCCTCGTTGAGAAGGTCTTGGAAGTACGCCTGTCATCTCTGTTAGACTTGAGACTCCCCCATCAGGACTCTACCATCCTCATCCTTGATGCACCTAACCTGGTCCAGGTCCCGCGCCTTCCTTTCCCTTGCTTTGGCTAACCGAAATAACTTCTTGTCCCCGCCTTTCTCCCCCAATTGCTCGTACATGCGGCCAAAAGCCGCATTTTTAGCCTCTGTGACCGCCATTTTTGTTTCTTTCCTTGCCACCTTATATATCTCCCTATTCACCCGCCTTTCTTCCTCGCTCGTGCTCCTTTCCAACTTCGCAAAAGAAGCTTTCTTCACCTCTACTTTTCCTCGCACTACATCGTTCCACCACCAGTCACCATGTGTCAATAGCAGCCAATAAACACTTATTCTAGCCAGATATTTATATCAAACTAAGTAATTTAAGCTTGATAGCTACAAATTAAAGTGAGAATATATAACTTAAAAAGGACAGTATGATGCACAAAGCATCACGTATTCACACAGGGTCCGGGAAGTATCGCATCCTTAGGGGTGTGATATAGACAACATACCTAAAGCAAGCAATAATGATTGGTTCCACAATTCCAACTCATGACCCATATGTCATACGGAGACAACTTTACCATTGCTACGCTCCCTTTCAGAACATGTATCACTTAGCTATGGTTAAATATAATGTTTGCATGAAAAACAAGAATTTTTTATTGGTTTGAGATAAACACCAGGTATGAATAAGATTTTTATGCAGCCTGTCAAGGAATATAGGGGAAATCTAGCAATTTGTTAATTTTTGTGGAAATCCTTTGTTGAGAATGGAAATATGTTATTAACCTACCACTAATAAACTGCAGTGAAATTTGTATAAAGACTGAGTTTTTTTTCCTGTATGAAGCACCTTTGATGCTCTTTACTGGAAATTTTAAGTACTGAAACTAATTTGTAATATGTTCATGAATAGTTCATTTCCTTCAAGATAAGTGAATCATTACTTGAACAACAAAGACCATAATTACAAGGATAAACCTATCACAACAATAATGGAAATATCCACAATAAAACTATCAATATCAGAAGTCAGTTAAACTTCATATATAATATCTCAAGGCAAAAAATATTCCAGATTTACCATTGCAGATTCTTCAGCTACATCTTATTTTCTCTATGTATTAGAACTCTACAGGTTTATGTACAACGTACACATACTGCAAAATTATAAATGCTTATATTTTGAACAACTAACTTATGTTGCTACCAAAAATTAGCTGCTGCACTAACATCAGTGACACTGCATCTGCTTTCTTGCGAAATTGAGTTCATTGTGTGGTCTCGCGGAAATTAAGCGATCTAGACAAGGCTGCTGGATTCGCTTGCAGGACGAAAGAAGCATCAGATTCACGGTTTCTATGATCAGCTTTCGTGTTAAAGGCTTTGAAGAGCCTTTCCCCACGAACCGAATCCATCTTCTCATTCTTGATACCTAATGTTGACCATATAGAGCTTTTCGCCGCTTCATTTGGATCATCAATCCTTAATGTCTTAGGAATCAATACACATCTCTCTCCTTCATTTTCCCGAGAATGTTTTCCTAATGTTGGTGAGCTAGGACTGGTGTTATGGACCGATTGATCAGAAGATAGCCACGGTACGTTCCAGGGGTTTGCTACGGTGCAGCCCCAATAGGCCGGTGCTGGATAGAATGATACTGGAAAGCCAGAATAAGGCCACGGAGCGCCTTGTAAGTACGGTACTTGAGGATGAAATGCCTGAAAATTTTTCCAATCATGTGTACTAGAATTGTTTTCTTTCTCAGTTAAAACTGAAGATGTACTACAAACTCCATTTGATTGATCATTCCCAGCCATGGAATCACAAAGGGGTTCATCTGATCCAAATGTAAGGACAGTCCCATTCGGCCTTAAACCAGGAAGATGCATTCCATAATTTGAAGTGGAAGAACTTTTGTTCTTGCGACGGCCAGAACCAACAGGCACATTCCTCATTGTTCCACCAGCAGTCCAATATCTTTGGCAATTCTTGCAAAAATAACGAGGCTGGTTTACGTTGTAATTGTTATAATAACAGAACTTTGTTTCCATGCTATTACATCGCGGACATGGAACTAATTTGTCAGGCTTCTTGAGTGTCTTTTCCTGATCACTCGAATCTTCCTCCTCGATAGATTTTGGCGATAGGGGTTCTTTATCCGCATCATGTATCTTGAGTTCATCACTTAAACCGGATGATGTTTCTGGTTCAACCAACGAGTCTACAGTTGGATCGACAAGTTCATTATCTTGTTTGCTTTGTGTAAATTCTCCTTTTGAAGTGATCTGGTCAGATGAAAAGAAAACAAAAGATTAGTTTGAGCTCTCTCACAACAAATCAAAATTATTCGTCACGGATAAGATGATAAATTATTATCTTAGCATAAGCAATAAGGAATTAATCAAAATCCAATAACAGGCCATTAAAACTCTCAATATGTCACTGTAGAAATTTCTTTTTTCTTACCTTCATTTTATTTTCCCTTTTGGTAAAGAAGAAGATCTAAAAGTGAAATACTATGAGTTTTGCGGAAGTAGTCTAAGGGCAATTAAACATAATTGGCTGGATTACCCTAGCAGGGGAAAATATACCACAACAACTACGTCTTGATCTTAAACAAGTTGTAGTCTATATAAACTCTCACTGACCATGTTTCTCCGTTTAAATTCATCTCAGGCCAGCAGGGGAGCCCTAAATGAGATTTTCCTGAAGCTCAAAACCTTAGTCTGACTCCCAAATGGTACCAAACTAGCTCCCAAAACATAAAATTCCTAAATTCCAATAGAACAAAGCTAATTTTACATTTCCATTTTAGTCTATGATATCAAGAAAGATCGACAACAACAACAAACCATCCCACAAATAGGGTTCAGGGACGATAGTGTGTACTCAGGCCTTCTGACTATTTCTGGTAAAAACTCAGCACAAGGAGAGAAGCTCGGAGTATATCAAGAAATATTGAATATTTTCCCCCAAATAAAAAAACAGCAACACACTAAAAAAAGTGATCTCAATTGAGTCAATTCCATTTTCATTAAACTCATCATATATTTGTAAACAACTAAAATATAGACTTTGTGATATAAAGAAAAATTCAAAATCTTTTTACCTTATCTTCATTTGAAGCAGTTGAAGCTGAATATGACGAGCTTTTTCGATTCCATAGACCTCTTTCCTGTGTCAAACCAATCGTTTGACCAAACAGCTTAATCTCAGGGTCTCGAACTTCTGACATTCCAATTACTAAGAATTCTTCTCTGTTCTGTTTCTTGATATTGGTTTTTTATTTTGTGGTTTCTTCTTATAATTTGAAGGTTGAAAGATGGTAACAAATATTTATCTTCTTGTTTTGTTTCTTTGATGGTTGGTGTCTTATAGTTTGGACTTTGGACTACATACAGAGGAAGAAGGGGTTTTAGAGTGGTGGGGTGGGGGGTGACACGTCAGTAAAGGGAAAGAAATTAGAGCCACAAGTTTGTATGTGGCAATGAGGAAATCTTAATTTGCTTTGTTTGAGGGGGTAGAACGGTTTTGTTCTTTCCAAGTGTGTGTGGTTTGTTTGCTGTTTTCTTGATTCCGTACCCAACCAAAACAATAAAGTTGTCTTAAAAGAAAAAGAAAAAAAGGTGAGTGCTTTTTGTACTATTTTTTCCCTTTCCTTTTTGTCCATGTCAGCAGAACTTTCCCAATTTCACTATGCCTTAATAGTCAATAGATATGCCCTAACCCTAATTTTGTCCTTCCCCACTCCCTAAATACAATTTGAGGCAGATTCTAAATTGAATATTATGAATTTTAATTCGGGATTCTACCACTATATATATTTATAATTAGTTAGTGAATTGAGAATATGACTTAATTAGTGCAAATTTGAGGATTAGCGGAGCAGTACAAGGAAAGGAAGAGGACTTACACATGGTGTTTATTGACCTAAAAAAAGGATACAACTAAGTTTCAGGTTTCATGGAGATGCTTGGAGGCTAGAGGTATATATGTGGCATAAATTTGGCAATTAATGATATGTTGATAAAGCCAAGATCTGGGTTAGAACAATGGATGACGAGTTAGAGCACTTTCCAGTCTTGATGGAGTTGCATCAGGGATCAAACCTTAGCCCATTTTTTTTTGCTTTGGTGATGGATGTATTGATGTGACATAGTATTTCTATTGATTGACGAGACACATTAGAAAGAGAGGGGGTTAATACTAGAATTGAGTTTTAGAGACACACATTGGAGTCTAAGGGATTTATTTTGAGCAGGATTAAGATGGAATACGTGAAGTGCAAGTTTAGTGACATAAATCAAGAGGCAAATGTTGAAGTGGGAATTGATATGCAAGTCATTTCTAAGAAAGGTAGTTTTAAATATAGTGGGTCAATAATCCAAAGAGTGGAGAGACTGATGATGATGTCTTACCCCGTATTGGAGTGACGTGGATGAAATGGAGGCTTATATCGGTATTCTGTGTGATAAGAATATGCCACCAATAATTAAAGGTATGTTTTATAGAGTGGTTGTTTGACCTGTCATGTTATACGGGCCGAAGTGTTGGCCAGTTAAGAACTCTCACGTTTAGAAAATGCATGTTACATAGAAGATGATGCTTAGACAGATGTGTTGGCATATACGAAGAATACAATTAGGAACGAATTTATTCGGGATAATATGAGGGTAGCATCCATGGTTGACAAGATAAGATAAGCAAGGGTAAGGTGATTCACGACTAGGAAGAGAAGATGCACGCATGCCCCTATAAGCAGGTATGGGTGGTTGGCGATTGTGGGTTTAAAGAGAGACAGGGAAAGGTCGAAATGATATCGGGAATAAGTGATACATATATTCAGCTTACCAAGAACATGACACTAGATAGGAGAATCTGAAGGTCGAGAATCGGGACAGAAGGCTAGTAGGTTGCCGAATTTGGGACATTGTCTCTGCAACATAATTTTATTTCTATAGAATTGTGTCATATGGCATCTATTAATACTTGATGTTACGCTTGCTTTGTTTGCTTATTGCTTTTTTTTTTTTTTTGTTACTACTCTTGTTTTTGGTAGTCTGAACATGGCTATTGCACCTTTTTTCCCGTAATTTGATAATATAGTTTTCTTGAGCTGAGGGTTTTTCGAAAACAGTCTCTCTACCTCCACAAAGTAGGGGTAAGATCTGCATACGTGCTACCCTTCCAGACCCTACAATGTGAGAATATATTGGGAATGTTATTATTGTTGGTTGGTGAAACGGCCTCGTGGCCACTTAAACTTGTACAAAATTTTAAACCCGATATACAAACTTACATGACAGCTAACATGGCTAACTCATGTATTCATAAAATTGCCTGAATTCACCTCTTAAAGAACAACAACAATTCTTCCAGCAACTTGGTCAAGATCACGTTGGCCATTGAATTCTTGCTTATCCCATTTCATTAACTACGGAAATCAATTGTATAATAGTACTAACATTATAATGTCTGGAGTATTATATTCTCACTTCTCAGAAGCAACAAAATGCAGATACAACTCATTGAACTTCACCAATTCTTTACCTAAAAATAAAGTCATTTCTTCATTTACTTCTACGAGGCTTCTTCTTCTTATCCTGTTTGGCAACCTTTGGAGTTTGCCCCCTCACTTTACCAGCACGAGCAAATGATCCGTGAACTTTTCCCATGGTGATATCGGAGTCGCCGTTCTCCGGAGAAGTTAGAATCGTCCGGAGCTGCTCGAATAGATTAATATTAGGTATGTTTCAAGCAAATGGGACCCACAAATAACAAATTTAGCATGATGTGTTGTATATATGAGCGCAATTGATATACACACTGTGGTGGATGTGTTTATTATTACCCATTTTGTCAAGTTTGAGTCTTCAAATGAGAAAATTTAAAATTCGTGTATCGACTTGCAAAGGCCATATAAATTTAAGTGGTGAGAAAGCCATTACACGTTTTACTTTTGACATTTGGAAAAAAACTATTGTACTTCAGAGTATTAATCTGCATGAAATTAATCTTATACAACAATAATATACTCAGTTTAATCTCACATAGTGAGGCTCGGGAATGGTAGTGTATACGCACACTTTATCCCTGGCCTCGTAGAGGCAGAGAAATTATTTCCAACGACTCTCGATTCAAGAAAATATAAGCACAATAATAATAAAAAGAAATATGATAATGCATAAGCCATGAAAAGAAGGAGTAAATGTCACGACCCAGAATTTCCCCCGTCATCGGGATCGTGATGGCGCCTACTCGTGGTAGCTAAGCAAGCCAATTCATTCAACATTACACTGTGCATACCAATAATTTTATGCTCATACTTAATAACATAAAATAATTACTCAATTTGATAAATGCGGAAGTCTTTCTAAATAGAGATGAACGATAATAAGGTAAAACACTAATAAAATCATCTATCCAAGATGTGGAGTCACCAACTCACGAACTACTAAAGAATACTACACATAATGGTCTGAAAGAAAATAATAAACATCTGTCTGTCTCGGAACAATGAGAGCACAGTAATAAACATAAATAAATAGAAGAGGCGCCGGGCCTACGGACTCCTGCAAGCTACCTCGGTCTCGAAACGCTCAGAAATCCCACGAGTACCCTACTGCTGCTGCTACTCCTGCTCGAAACCTGGACCTGTGCAAAAACGCACAGAAGTGCAGTATCAGCACAATCCGACCTCATGTGCTGGTAAGTGCCTGGCCTATCTCGGCGAAGTAGTGACAAGCCTAGGACCAGACACTCACATAAACCTGTGCAGTTCTATATATGTACATACCACCAAAATAACAGGATTATCAAGGAACAAAATTAACAAATAAGTATCATACCGGGGAAACACAATCAGCAACATATATTAAATCAGTAAAGAAAATCAGAGTATAATAGAACAGCTATCATCAAACAAGAAAGTTTCAAATAGTTGCACGGCATCACCCTTCGTGCTTTTACTCTCATCCTCACATCTATGGCACGGCATGATCCTTCGTGCATGGTTCAAATAACAACAGCACGGAATGTTCCTTTGTGCATAATCAACATCACAAGGAACGGCATGATCCTTCGTGCATAATCAATAACAAGGCACGGCATTACCCTTCGTGCATAATCAATAAAATAAAGCACGACAAGGGAAAACAATGATCAACTTCACAACTCGGCAAGGGTTCAAGATTTTATCTTAAAAATATCTCACAATATATGTCAACAAATGACTCACGGTCATGCTAGATGCCAGCGTATGGATGCTCGTCACTACAGCCCATACACCGCACTCGATCACATAGCAATTAGCACATTAATCATATTCCCTCAAGTTATGATAGATCAAACACTTACCTCTAAGCCTTGAAGTCTAATTATCCTTCAAATAGCTTTACCTCGAATTTCAGCCTTCAACTTGCTCGAATCTAATCACAATTGGTTCAATTACTTTAATAAATACTATACAAATTGGTTTGGATGCTTAAAAATGGTTTTCTCAAAGTTTAACCCAAAATTTCCCAAAACGCCCTTGGTCCCACGTGGTCGGAACTCGGGGTTCAGACCAAAATCCAGTTACCCATTCCCTCACGAGTTTAATTATATGATTTGTTTTGAAATCGGACGTCAAATCGAGGTTTAATTCTCCAATTCATGAAAAACCTAGGTTCTACCCAAAAACAAGAATTTCCACCATGAAAACCTTTGATTTCTCTTGAAAAAACATGTTTAATGATGTTAGGAATTGAAAGAATTAAGTAAAAAATGACTTACAAGTGTTTTGGAGTGATTTTGCTCTTGGAGAATCGTGTGGTGTGTTGGGTTTTGAAAGAATGAAGAAAAAAGGTGTAAAATTCGTTTAAGTATCAAATTGCACAGCTGCGGTTATGGGAATTGCGAACGTTTGTTCGCAATTGCGAACATAGTAGGTTCTTGACTGTTGCTCTCGCATTTGCGAGTAAACGTTCGCATTTGCGAACTCTGGCCCAAGCCTGGCATCCTCGCATTTGCGAGACTTTGTTCGCATTTGCGAACTTGGCTCAAATTTGGGACCTCCGCATTTGCGACATTTTAGTCGCATTTGCGAACATGGGTGGTTCACTGAAGGCCTCGCGTTTGCGAGATATTATCCGCATTTGCGAACCCATGCATTCCCCTGCCTTCTTCGCATTTGCGAAGATTGGTTCGCATTTGCGAACCAAGGCTAATCTGAGTCTTCTCGCAATTGCGAGTATTTCTTCGCAATTGCGAAGATACCAGTTAGGGGAAAATACCAGCTGTGTTATTTTTCAAAATCTGCTCCAACGGCCTATCAAATCTTTACCCGAGCCCTCGGGCTCCAAACTAAATATGCACACAACTTCAAAAACATATTACGAACTTGCTCGTGCGATCAATTCGCCAATATAACATCGTTTTTATCAAATCAAGCCTCAGGTTCATGATTATCTTCCTTTACTTCATAAACTTTCAATTTTGGAACTCAAGGTTCAAAACATATCAAAAGACATCCAAATATCGTCAAACTTTATAGGAAGCACTTATATAATATTTAAGACTTGTACCGGACGTCGGAACCAAAATACGAGCCCGATACCATAGTCATTTAATCTATTTTCAGTTAACAACTTCAACAAAAATAATTTAACAGAAAAATTCATATATTGGGCTCTAGGCCTCAGAATTTGACTCCGGACGCATGCCCGAGTCCCATATTTTCCTACAGACCTTCCGGGATCGTCTGATCTCGGGTCCGGGTCCGTTTACCAAATATGTTGACCAAAGTCAACTATATCAATATTAATATCAATTTTCTTCAAATTTTTCATAGATTCACATATTCTAGCACAAAATCTTTCCGGCAACATGCCCAGACTATGCACGTAAATTGAGGCAACATAAAAATGAGGTTTTCAAGGCCTCAAAAGCGTGAGGCAAATGAGGAAATTAGTTGATGACTCTTTGGGTCGTCACAGTAAACTACTCTTATATCCTCCTTAAATGAGTTTAATGATTGTATGCCTTTCTTGAATAGCAAGAGTTGTTTTCTTTCTTTATTTTATCAAATGACAAAAATTAGAATTAATTTTTCATATAAAGTGCCAAATAAAAATTTCTATTATATAGAAGAGAGAAGAGGGGGTTGACCAAGGGTATAATAGTTATTTTAAATATAGTAGTGCATTATTTGTTTGTATACTAGGCTCAAAAGTTTGGTTGTGTGTTCTTAATAACAGGAAAACCCAAAACTAATGTGCTCATAAGCTATTAAATTCTTTAGGTAGACCTCACTTTCCATTCAACCTTCATTATCTTCATTAAATGCATTACTTATTGTTATTATTTTTTTTAATAAGTACTTTTAACTAGAAAATTTATTTTTTTGATAATTTTATAATTCAAATGTTCACCTAAGGTCACATATATTTATGTATGACAATTCTATTATCTCCTTAAGAAATATTATTTTATTTATTAACTATTCTAGGTAAAAAAAATTTAATAAAAAAGAATTAGTGATAATATATGTAGATTCACATTCAAATGTTATTATATCATTATTAATTGATATCATTTTATACAAAGTTCTCATTAAATTGCAATTTCTATTGGAATACTTCAAAATATTCGAAAAAAATTATTTAAGAATAAAATATAGTTTCAAGTCCCATTTTTAATTATAGAATATAAAAAAATTGTTCGAATTGTATAATAAGTACCCCTCCCTAAAATATGAGTTAGGAATATTTCAAATAAAAATTAAGACAATTAATTTGTGAAATTTTTTTCTCTTAAAAATCGTTATATATTAGGAAGTATGAGAAGTATCGTTATACATGATTATACTTCTCCCTCTATGATTGAAGTTAGTTGAGTACATACTCTATTCAATAAGAATTCAACATTATATAAATTTCAAAATACATAAATATACAATTAATTATTTTTAAAAAAGTCTCAACACATATTACTATTGTGATGAAAATTACATTATACCCTATAGAAGAGAGAAGAGGAGGTTGATCAAGGGCATAATAGTCATTTTAAATATATTAGTGCATTATTTGTTTGTATACTAGGCTAAAAAGTTTGGTTGTGAGTTCTTAATAATAGAAAAATCCAAAATTAACGTGCCCATAAGCTATTAAATTCTTTTGGTGGATCTCACTTTCCATTCAACATTCACTATCTTCATTAAATGCATACTTATTGTTATTATTTTTTAATAAGTACTTTTAACTAGAAAATTTATTTTTTTGATAATTTTATAATTCAAATGTTTACCTAAGGTCACGTATATATATGTATGACAATTCTATTATCTCCTTAAGAAATATTATTTTATTTATTAACTATTCCAGGTAAAGAAAATTTTATTAAAATAAAAAAGATCCTATGTAGAGATAATTTAAATTCTACTTGAATTATTATGTAATCACTCTATAATAAAGAATTAAACTCGACAAGTTTTTTAAAGTGATTTGTATAGTAATACGATTTCAGAAAAATTAAAATTCACATAAGTCAAAAGATAAATAACAATATATGCAACCGTAGTTCTATACGTTATTACACAAAAGCTTATTCTCTTTCTTCTTTCTCTAAAGGCATACTAAGTGTTTAATTAACAATAGACCTAGAAATATTAAAAGAATGAAAATAAGAAGAAAAAAAAAAGCAATAATTGAGCCGCACGGATACATTATCTAGTAATTAAAATAAATATATAGTTGAAGCGATCAAGTCGATACAAAAAATTAACTTTATGTTCCATGTGAGTCGTCAATTTCTATTGATTAAGCCATCCATATATGTTAAAGAGTTGTGTCCATCATAAACATAAACTTACTCCAGAAAACAAAAACACATAACTTACTGAGAAAAGTGATTGAGAATATAACGGAACTATATATTACTACATGATTTAATAGGATATTTGATAAAGGGCTTAGACAAGTTGCTTTATATGTTTTGACACTTTGTCTAGCTAAAATAGGCTTACTATCTTTGCGCTTTAAGCGGGCGACTCAACAGATCTTGTGACCTAAGGCGAAACTATATTGAAAGGTCCTTAAATCTATTTTATAAAAAAATTACACTAATAACAAAAGAAATAACCTCTCTATTTGAATTAGGCAGGGGTAAGGTCTTCGTAGAGATTACCCTTCCCAAACCTTACTTGTTGGGATCAAACTGATTTGTTGTTGTTATTGTTATACTAACTACAAAATTCATTTTCTAAACCTTAAATTAATCATTTAAGACAAAAATAGTGAATTTAAAAATAAAAAAGGATAGGAGGAAGAGTGCGAAGAATAAAGTGATGTATTAATAATAATAATAATAATAATAAGAGTTTAAAGTAAATTTGGGGCCTTCAAATTTTGGGGGCCTAAAGCAATGGTCTCACTGGCTTAGCTTAAAGCCGCCCCTGCCTTTTAAGTCATGAAAGAAAAATCATTTGACAATAACTCCTCAAGTTCGTCCAAAATTTGATAGGTTGAAATTGAATTACTGGAATACAAATAAGTAATTAGACTACAGAAATAATTAACATTAGTAATGATAATGGATGTTTGGAATTTGGATAACGTTTGATTAAACTAAGAAAAATATTTTAATTTTCAAATTTAAAAAGACTCCGTGTTGTATTTGGACATAAACTTTACTAAATTATTTAGCCTTTCTTCATTTTATTTAGGCACCTGATAGGATGTTGTGAAAGTCGCGTATTACGGTTGTAGACGCTAGGAGGTAGTTAAGTCTTGCATTACTTTGTACTTTGGTGAACCTAGTTCGGTGGGGTTTTGTCTAAGATAGCTAGGGAAATGTCGTGTTTTACTATTTTCGATTTTCGATGCAGGATCCATTTACAAACCATTATTTTTGCTTTGAATTTTTCCTTTCTTTCCAATTTTCTATGTTTCTTTTTCCCTATGATTTTCGTGGTAAATCTAATACTCTCTTCTTTTGCCTTTGGCGAAATACATAAACGGCCCCTTTAAGTTGTCCTCAACGGTCAGTCAGACACCTCATCTAAACTCTTTTCCATTTAGACACTTCAAGTGTTCATCAACCAGATCAAATAAACACCCAAGTGCAATAGATTATACACGTGAAATACACTCACTATTGAAGTGTCAAATTATCCAATTAATGAATGACACGTGTAATTTTTAAATATAAACTTGACACATATAATAAACATAAAATGAAAATGCATTTAACAAATTAAAAATTCATTTTCCCTAACTTTTGTCCAAAAATCGTAAACCGTTATCACTCCCCCCCCCCCCCCGCCCAAACCAACTTCATCTTCTTCACCCCACCAAAAACCAGTGCCACCCCACCCCCTCCTCCCCCCCCGTCATCATATTTTCTTCCACCCAAAACCAGCACCACCCCACCCCCTTCATCTTCTTCTTATTCCTTCAAACCAGCGCACCCATCTCTCTCCCAAAAATTACTCTCCGAGTAAATCTTCGCTCTGGAAAATTACTTCTTTTCTTTTCCCCTATATGTATACGAACAGTAGCAAATTAAAAGAAAAGAACCACAACGAAAACTAATTAAAAGGGTTTTTGCGGATTCATTTTAGTAGAATTTAGTAAGTAAAAAAAAACAACATCAACATGGCTCATGAATCTGAGAAATCCTTATTGGATCAGCACAAGGAGAAGCTGTTCA
This sequence comes from Nicotiana noctiflora, assembly GCA_032618575.1. Taxonomy (NCBI): domain Eukaryota; kingdom Viridiplantae; phylum Streptophyta; class Magnoliopsida; order Solanales; family Solanaceae; genus Nicotiana; species Nicotiana noctiflora. The sequence continues at coordinate 55,921 of JASVEL010011193.1, forward strand.
CTGCCGGCGAAATTGTCCTGGATATAATCATCGGCGAAATTGATGTTGCTGTTCCGATGCATTTCACTGCCGGCGAAATTGTAGATGGTGCCATCTCCATGGGGTTGCAATACAAAAATTTGGGAAGAAGTAAAATTAATGTGTGGAAATTAAAATATAATGGGACCCATATAAAATAAAGTTAAATTAAAAAAAAAAAGAAAAAAACCTTAATTTTGAGGGTTTCACGCGCTTAGAATGAAGTGTAAAGCAGACACTTTGCCATGTCAGCTTGAAGGGTTTGCGAGGTCGCACTTTAGTGGAGAAGAAGTGTCTAAATGGAAAAAGGGTTTAGTTGAGGTGTCTGACTGACCGTTGAGGACAACTTGAAGGGGCCGTTTATGTATTTCGCCTTTGCCTTTTTATTATCTTGAGCCGAGGGTCTTTCGGAAACAGCCTCTCTACCCCTTTCGGGGTAGGGGTAATGTCTACGTACACACTACCCTTCACAGACCCCACTTGTGCGATTTTACTGGGTTATTGTTGTTATTGCTGTTGTTGTTGAAATATTTTAATTCAATATTTCAATATTCTATCAATATATATATATATATATATATATATATATATATATATATAAGTTATGTATTTGTATATATATATATATATATATATATATATATATATATAAGTTATGTATTTGTGAATACTGATGTTCGTTTCTAAGTAAAGAAGTTCTGAATATCATGAACAATGTTATAAAATAAAAATTGTAAAGTAAAGACAAGTATAGAGAGAGATTGATAAATTATTCAAATTCAAACTGATGTACATAATGAACTGAAAACCCTTCTATTTATGGAAAGAAGGAAGTTGCTGTGTAAGTTGCTACTGCAAGCTGCTGTGTAAGCTGCTACAATACCAGATATGGATAATCTTCTACTGAGAGTAATGTTTATCTATAACTACTGAATGGATAAGTTTATTGTGCCCAGTATAGATAATCTTCTACTAGGGGTAATGATTATCCATAACAGAGTACTGAAAGAATAAGCTTATTATACCCAGTATGGATAACTTCTACTAGGGATAATGTTTATCCATAACTGGATACTGAAAGGATACCGATATGGATAATCTTCTACCGAGAGTAATATCTATTTATAACCGGATAATGAAAGGATAAGCTTATTATATCCAGTATGGATAATCTTCTACTGAGGGTAATGTTTATCCGTAATCGGGTATCGAAAAGATAAGCTTCTTCAAGAAGCTTATTTCCAATAGAGTACTAAATAGATAAACATATTTACGGTGGAGTCCCATATGGATAAACTTCTTCAGGAAGCTTATTTACAACAGAGTATGAACATCCATAAAATAATATATTTATAACACTCCCCCTTGTATGTTCCTTAAAAGATAGTGTGCCTCATTAAAACCTTACTAGGAAAAAACCCAGTGGGAAAAAAATTCTAGTGAAGGATAAAGAGTGCACATATTTAGTAATACGCTTTGCTAGGTGCCTTATTAAAAACCTTATAAGGAAAACCTTGTGGGACAAAACCTTAGTAAGGGAAAAAGAGTGCATTGCGGATTTACTCCCCCTGATGAAAACCTTGTTTTAAATATTTGAGTCTCTGCATTCTAACCTTGTATCTGCATAACCAATACGGTCTGCACCACTTTTTTTAGCATTAGCAAGATACATAAGTGTATATCAATTGTACTGAGATAGAGTTTTTAGGACCAAGGAGTTCCTCATCCTCCTCTGGAGGTCGGAAAAGATCCTTATTCACTTCAAGTGATCGAACACCCATTGGTGTACTTAATGGGTGCGTTTTGTCCATGTAAAAGCGATCAAAGACTCTTTCTGTATAGGCAAATTGATGGATAAAGATCTCGTCTGCTAAATATTTAATTTGCAGACCAAGATAAAATTTATTTTTCCAAGATCTTTCATCTAAAATTCTTTCTTAATATATTCAATTGTCTTTGGAGCTCTTCTGGAGTTCCAACAAGATTTATGTCATCAACGTAAACAGCAAGTGTAACAAATTCTGATGACATTTTCTTTATAAAAATACATGGACAAATAACATTATTTATATAACTCTTTTTCAGCAAATATTCACTCAGGCAATTATATTACTTGCGCCCAGATTGATTTAAACCATAAAAGATCTTTATAATCTGATCGAGTACATTTCTCGAGATTTTGAACTATATGCTTCATGCATTTTAAATCATTCAGGGATCTATATAGAGATTTAATCGAATGAGTCATATAAGTTATGACTCGCATTTAAATGGCATGACATCTTCATGTGTCTGGACTACTGGTCTGATCCTCATAATATTTAACAATATTATGCACTATATTGTATCAAATATATCGTCGACGATCATTTTGTATCGGTTCCTAAACGGCATAACTTGTTGAGATCTCATCACTTTCTTTATTTTCAGGTACCCAAACTTCTTCTGGAGTTTCATGAAATGTTATGTCGTGGGCTCTTCTAGAGCTCATTTCCTCCTCATTATGATCATTTTGATCATTAGCTCCTTATCATTTTTTAATGATTGTTACATTTGGAATCGATTGGTCTACCACGCTTCATGCGTACAGTAAACTCTATCCTCCAGGGACTTTAAATTTTAATAGGAGCATTTGTAGCTGAAATATGATATTTGATTTTGGATAAGCAAACGCTTCTGGCAATTGACTTGAATTATCTTCTAAGTGAGGATCATGATAATTCCATTCATATAGCATATTTTTCAGCTATTTATTCCATTCCCCAGATGTTAGAAAAACTAACATATATCTTTGTGCATTGTGGTAGAGAAATTAATCATATACCACACATCAAAAGATAGTAAATATTTGATTTCTGATCCTAAACCAATTATGAGGGAAGGACTTATCATATATTGTTGGTCTGATGCATACAAGTGCAGCTATATGCAATTTAGAAAGTTTTAGACCAACATAAGTTTTGTTCTCATAAACAATAGTTTAGCCATTAATAGGAGGTATTCATTGCTAAATTAGCTTGTATATAAACCATCATTATCAAGATGAACTGTCTTGATTTCATAATCGGAAAATTATGCTCTTAAGTGAGAAAAGTAATTTCAAATGCCAAACTGCAGGTTGACAATAAACATACATGTAACCATCTTATATATGCATCTATAAGTGGTTCACATGATAGGTGAATAGGCCCATATTGACCTTTTATATATTTCAGAATAGGGGTCTTCGTCCAAACTTTAGCTGGTATAATCAATTTATTATGAGCAACACAGGAGAATTCTTGAAGAATCTTCTAGTTCTTCAGTATATGCTTATCTAAATTCTCAAATAGCTCATTTAAAAATGGCAAATGAAAACTTCAAGTTTATCATGGCATGTGCTATCTCTTAGTAAACTTCTGGTTTACTATGACATAAACTTTTGCATTAGTAAACATTTGATTTACTATGGCTACTTTTGTATTAGTAAACTTCTGGTTTATCGTGATACATGCGAAGTACAAATCGAAGAATAAGGCGAGTAACTTCTCATATACATATTATTTTACCCCCTATGATTGTGGAAAAATGGAGATTTTCAATCTTCCAATCATTTATAGTCTCAATATGATAGCCATTTATTTTAGTAAACTTCGGGTTTACTACAACCTACGTTTTGACCACAATCATATAATATGAATGACATATTTGTAAATAATCTCTTCGAGAGCCTTCAATTATTATCCACAATTTAATATTTATCGAACATTACTGGTGTCACGTGTCTTCTAGGTAAACAGTTAGCTCTTCAGGAGTTGTTGATACATTTTGTACTATCAAATATTGCTCAGATACTTCTAGTATCATAAGAGAAAATCACAATCAAATAAACAATTGTTTAAGCACAAAAAAACTCCTCTTCATAATATTTTTCTACTTCACGAGGCAATTCCAATTGTATTACTTCTTCAGGAGAAAATTTAAAATACAAAATATTCAGTATATATTCTCTCGATTATATTACCTCTTCTGGAGGTAAATATATTTGTATCAAAAGCGCGTTCATATTTACCAGATTTATTAATATTGTCACATTCACTTCAGGGAATGGATTATTATTATCAAAAGTTCTCATCCTTCAGGAAAATCGAACATGATTATCTGAATGTGCATTAATCACAACAAATTGTGATGCCTCAACCTCTTTTAAAATATTTACTACTTCAGGAGCAAATCGAGGAGTGCATTTAATATAGAGAATATTTATGTATCTTATCTTCAATTGTAACCATAGAAAGTCTAAATTATCACTTCTGGTGATCATAAACATATACCACTTCTGGTGGTTAACAAAATATAATTACAATGAGATATATGAAAACAATCATTTCTGGTAGTTGTATATTTCTTGCAAACTCTGCTAGAGTTTAAGTTGATCTAATAAAAATATCCATATTCTTCAAAATAACATAAATAAGATATATTATAGTAAATATCATTATCAAATCATAACTTTTATTTATGTACAATTACATAACCATACTACTTATTACAAACAACAAAAATTAAAGTATTTATATATCTACAGATTCACTACCGATTACATGACTTGTTTCTCCTTCTGGGAGTGCAAAGTAATCAGCTACATCTAAATGCATGAAGTCAAAATTATCTTCAGAGATAAAATTTGCTTCAGCATTTTTCTCTGTCTTTTTCAAGGAGGCTTGATAAAACTCAACCAGGTGTTTTGGCGTACGACAGGCACGTGACCAGTGCCCTTTTCCTCCACATCTATAACATGCACTTTCAGTATTTGGTGCTTGCACCGCTTTATGCTTTTGTTCCTTCCTTTTCCACTGCTGGTGGCGAGAAGGGTTCTTTGGTGCATTATTATTACCATGATTGGGATTTCTTCCCCGACCACGGCCATGACCACGACTAGGGCCACGACCTCTTTCACGTTTGGCTTGGTGGAAGTTCGTCTCATTCACTTCAGGGAATGGACAAGAACCAGTAGGTCGACTTTCATGGTTTTTCATTAATAACTCATTATGTTGCTCGACTATAAGAAGATATGAGATAAGTTCAGAATACCTTTTAAATCCCATCTCTCGATATTGCTGCTGCATGAGCATATTGGAGGCATGAAAAGTGGTGAAAGTTTTCTCCAACATATCATAATAAGTAATATTATCACCACAAAATTTTAGTTGGGAAATGATTCTGAATATAGCAGAATTATACTCACTAATAGATTTAAAATCTTGTAGCCTTAGATGAGTCCAATCATATCGTACCTGTGGAAGAACGACCATCTTCAAGGTGGTCATATCTATCTTTAAATTATTCCACAGTATGACAAGATCTTTAACAGTAAGATATTCCATTTTCAGGCCTTCATCAAGGTGATGGCGTAAGAATATCATTGCTTTGGCACGGTCTTGGTTTGATGCCCGATTTTTATCACCGATGGTGTCTGCCAGACCCATCGCCTCAAGATGAACTTCAGCATTAAGCACCCAAAGACATATAGCTTTTGCCCGATATATTTAGGGCTACAAATTCAAGTTTTGAAAGATTTGACATTATTTAGGAAAATAAAGTTCTTACCTTAGATGCTTTCAAAATATTTGCTCTAGATGGCAGAGTCTCGTGCTGATAACGTGTTATAAAATAAAGACTGTAAAGTAAAAATAAGTATAGAGAGAGACTGATATATTATTCGAATTCAAACTGATGTACATAATGAACTGAAAACGCTTCTATAAATAGAAGGAAGGAAGCTGATGTGTAAGCTGCTACTGCAAGCTGCTGTGTAAGCTGCTATAATACCAGATATGGATAATCTTCTACTGAGAGTAATGTGTATCAATAACAGAG